>JAVTVY010005487.1:0-38523 GCA_036873755.1 Hanleya hanleyi | reverse complement strand
GTATTTTACGATAACGTCAACAATAATGAAAACTCTCAATAATAATGAATTAATTGCGAACAGCTAACCAAGAACAGCAAACCATAATTGCAATAACTGTCTTGTCATATTGAGAAATAATGAATTGCTTGTGATTGGAATTAATGTAGCACTAGGAATGATGTGTTCATAACAACCTTCCATACTTTATTTGTGATCACATTGCAGGAGTTATGTATTCCATTTAATACCAGCATATCAGGTAGTATATAAGCGCATGTTCTTACTGAATTTCTTGAATCAATAAACTATTTGATTACCATTGCATAATGAATATGCCTAGAAAATTAGAAATAATATGTCTCAATATCTGCACATAGACTAACAATTTTCAATATAAAAATAGTCAATTGTGGAACGTACATTCCTAAGCTAAGTTCACTTAGCGATCATGATCATTCACATGAGTTCATCAAATATATGGAATGTAATTACCTCTAGGCCAGGTGCATAGCTAACTCTTGGACGGGGTGCCACAGTTGGCAGTTACAGGGAGCACCGAACCTGAAGACATACATACTAATATCAATCACTGTGTACTTAAAAAGCATCAATATATATGACAGAAATAATTCTATAAGCATAGTAGGTCACGCGGTGCATAGTGTCATAGCCTGTCTAATAAAAACTATACCGAGTGAAGTGAGTGAATGGGTGAAATGACTACCGATAATACCTCAGTCATATCCTGACGGTATTCTACTAACGACAGTCGAATATCGCATCATGGAAATAACATGCGGAACTATTCATAACCAACAAAACTCTTATGTTACTTATGAACACAATACTGTGGATAATGACAGCTCATCAACTGACATTTGACAACCAAGCGTACGGCAAGATAGTCTGACCACCTTGACAGTGAGATTGTACAAATCTTTTAAGACCTGCAGTGCTACCGCGCCTAAGACCGAATGCAGCCATAAAGGAAAACTGGACATGACCATGAAATCATAGAACACTCTCCCCATATATATATAACACGAATGTAACACGCTTAATGGTCGGTAATGGCAAACATGATATGGTATGGTGAGTAATTTTGCTAATATGAATGCCTAATAAAACATGAGAAATATTGAGGTATTATTTACATTTATGAAATTATCAGAAGCTCAATTACTGAAAGTGTGCATCTGTCAGGTTTATCATATACACGATAATATTTCTTCAAGAGGAAGCAGGATGCTACTAGCTTCACTTATCCTGGATGAATTCCCTACATTATCATGAAAAAGGGGGTCATCAGCCCAGAAAACACCAAAATATGCACGTGACCTGCATCTTCATGCACCAAGTCAATGTGGAATTAACCCAGACGAAACATTATAACAACACACTGTGTCTAAACTCACAATAAAATTCCCGAGAGGGTCCTGTATTTTATATAGTGAACAATGTACTCATTAATGGTGACATTTTACAATAAGAGTCTAGTGAAAATCAAGTTCGTTCTGACCGTTTCGTTGCAATTTCCGACTATTCAGCATTTTCACGAGAACGAGGCTGTTACACGAGGCAGTTCACAAGTTCATGATTTCTACCCGGAAATTAGCCTAACACAGAGTTTTCGTCTCAAAGATTTAATTTACACGAGCAACTAACTGTTATTGTTACCAGCGAACATGAAATAAATGGTGATCAGGTCATATAAAATACAAAACACTTAATTTTCTTACCCACAAAACGAGGACCGCCAAAAGATGGAAGGCGGTTTTCCAGCAAAAGGGACTCTTTTCTAACTCCTCCTGAGCGAGTTCTAATACAATCATGGCGTTCCTGCATCTATGGGTATTCATATCGAGGTATACACAGTCGACATCTTGGCTTTTTCCCTCACCCTCAGAAGTCAGAGTTGGTTCCAGCGCAATGTCGTCACTTCATCGGGGCTGTCTTCGACTCAGTCCATAAGTTGCCACGACCTCTAGAAGACCGGTGGACCAAGCTTCAGACGATGGTTCTTAGTTTTTGCTTTCACCTTCACAGCCCCTCAAGCTTTGGCAGAGTCCTTTAGGTGGACTCACATCCACTCAAGACCTCACTCACTATGGTCGTCTCCAAGTTCGGCCTCTGCATTACCACCCGCAGGAATATCTTCAGATGTCATTCCTCCACCCCCTGGTCCGGTATTGACGTCTCTACATCCACATCTGTTTTGGTGGCAGTCCCGTTACCCTTTGTACCACCAGCTCCACTACACCATCTCTACACCAATGCGTCCGAGACAAGTTGGGGAGCCCATCTAGACGACCTAGAGATGTCCGACAGATGTCGACATCGGATGCCAAACTTCATATAAACCTCTTGGAAATGAAAGCTGTCATCTGTGCAGTCCAGCATTGGAGTCATCTACTGGTGAATTCGCCTCGTCTCATCGCAACAGAAAATTCAACCGTCATTGCTCATATCAAGAAGATGGGTACCACCGGATCCTACCCAACATTCCGTCTGATTTGGACCCTCTTCGACTGGACTCTGCAACATCACTGTTACATGCGTGCTCGTCATGTTCAAGATCGGCTCAATGTATGAGCAGATCGCCTGTCTCGCCCCGTGCTACAGACCGAATGGCAATTGCATCCAGAGGTCTTCCAACACATCACCAGCATCTGGGAAAACCCTCTGATCGACCTGTTTGCGACGAGGAACAATGCACAGCATTCCCTATTCGTCAGTCCGGTTCTGGACCCTCGAGCCTACGCCATCGATGCCCTATCGATCAACTGGGACAACTTCCTTGTGTACGCCTACCCACCCATTGCCCTACTGCAGGAAGTACTACAGATGATTGTTCAACACGACAACATCATTCTTCTCGTTGTTCAGTGGTGGCCTCGTCGATCGTGGTTTCCGGCCCTGATCCCTCTACTCACCGCCTCTCCACGTCGCCTACCACTGTGGGCCAACCTGTTAAGCCAACCCTGTGGGATACTCCATCACAACCCTCAGTGGCTCAATCTATACCTCTGCAGATTATCCAGAGGACCCTCACTTACCAAGGATTTTCAGCAGATGTTGCAGAGACGATGGTTTCATTCAACCGATCTTCCACATCACAGCTCCAGTCTAAGTGGAGATATTTCGTTTCATGGTGTCGACGTCGAGGCTCCGATCCCGACACTGCCTCTCTTCCTATAGTTGCGGACTTTCTTCTTTACCTGCACCGAGATAAGAAGTTCAAAAGCAGCACTATTGAAGGGTACCGATCAGTCTTGACCCGGGTTCTACGTTTATCTGCTGGCATTGACATTAGCCTGGATCCCAATATCTCTGCTCTTCTACATGCCTGTGCATTACAGTCACGTCGTTCCCGACAACTATTACCGAAGTGGGACATTGGTGTGGTTCTCAGCACATTCCTTCGCCCACCCTTTGAACCATTACAGTCAGCCTCTATGAAAGCTGTTTCCTACAAGACTGCCTTCCTAGCGGCCTTCGCCTGGCGTCTAGATTATCCGAGCTTCATGCCTTTGAATGGAAATCGATGACTTGGACGGCAGATTGGGCACGCATATCTTTCCGTCCTGTTCCTGAGTTCATCGCTAAGAATGAGAGTGTACGGCAAGGACCTTGTGCTCAACGTCTGTATTCCATCCCTACATTATCAGATTTTGTTCAATGACTTGATAACGACATCTTACTGTGTCCAGTACGAGCAATACGTCACTATCTCAGCCGTACCGATCCTATCAGAGGTTGTCGTCGACTACTGCTGCTCTCTCTTCTCCCAAGGGCTACTCAGGACATTACCAAGAATACGGTGTGCTCTTGGTTGAGCAAGACCATTAAATGGACATACGAACTATCCCTCGATGCCCCCCCCCCCCCGCACTGCTAGCCTCTGCATCTTCTCATGAAATACGAGCCATCGCCACATCATGGCCTTTATGGAAGAACGTATCGCTGGATGACATTGTCCAATCCTGTGCTTGGAGTGCTAATTCCACGTTTACAGATTTCTATCTGAGAGACTTGTCAGTACAAACAGACAGCCTGACCATGCTAGGGCCGCTCGTTGCCGCCCAGCATGTAGTCACCTAGTCTTCAAAGAAATGGGGGTGTGGGCAGTACCGATCTCAGGCCGACCGACCAATCTGCAAGATGGTTACGGCACATCGGTAATCGCCAATGCCAGCCAGCCAGCTGTCAAGACCCCGACACTAGTGAGTACAGTGAGTATAAATGTTTTTATTTCTAGGTAAATCTAGTGTCGGACATTCAAGAATTTTATAGGAAAGAAATTGGCGATTGGAGCATATCGTTGGTACTCTAGTATTCGGATGCAGAAGTCCCGGTCCTTATACCCTTCTTACCGTCTCACTAGTAATTGCCCCTTAGCCCCTAAAGTGCTTTACGCCCAGAATTTACTAACGGGTTCAATTAGCTTACCACAACTATGGTCAGTTGGTCCACTAGTATTCGGGTGCAGAAGCCTCGGTCCTTATACCCTTCTTACTAGAAATTGCCCATTAGCCCCTACAGTGCTTTACGCCCACGGTTTACTAACGGGTTCAATTTATGGTACCAAGCATCTCTGATCATCTCAGCGGTTACAGCCACACTTCAACAAAGCCGAGGCCCTCCTCCTTACTGTTGGTAGTGGGCAATAACAATAGCAGGTGTAGATTCGAGCAATAAATATTAAGCATTTATAAACAATGTTGGTATTTATTATCAAATCAAATCTGCTATTGTTTGACTGCCCGACCCAGCCTCCCCGCACTCTTCTCGGCCTTGCATGATTGATTGAAATTGTAGTTTAAGGGCCGCTTCCCATTCGGATTTCGCGGCCCATCAACTCAATGTTTTATTTGGATTTCGCGGTACATTTCTTTGTTTTCTTTTAATATCTTTTCCAGCGCTAAATATATAAAAAAAAAAAAAAATAAATAAATAAATAAATGAATAAATAATAAATAACAATGATAGATTAGCAGGAGATGTAAATAGAAGTAAATAAGAGTCGCTATGTACAAGTTCGTAAGTCTCTTTCGGGTTTTTTGGGTTAAGCTATACTAGTAAATATGAGTTCACTGTTGGTCTAATCGCGTGGATGATTCCTTTGTCTTGGTACCCCTTTGTACGCACAAAGCCGTCCAGAAAAAACTGGGAGAACCATGGGCGTCTTCAGGATTTTTCGAATCGACTTCCCTAACGACGCCCTTGGGAACAGGGTGGGTTCTTCCAGAAATCTGTGCCTGTAACAATTGCTTGGAGTGCGGCCTTGCATGCATCACGCTTATAGGCTTTAGTAGAAGAAAAAGGAATTGGGAAGTGCGTATTGGGCGCAGGCGCAGTGTATCCTTTTGGCTGAGGATCCAGAGGGTGAGAACTTTTAGTCTACAGCAGGATCTCCAAAGGAGGATAATGGCAATAACAGTAGCAGGTTTGATTTGATAATAACTACCAACATTGTTTATAAATATTTAATATCTCTTACTATTCAGTTATCTCGAGAGTTTACCATCCCTATTTATCAACTAGATGGCCTATAACAACATGTATATTTATCTTATAACAGTTTACAAATCTCCAGATGGACTAGAACTGGACAAACAAATTTACAAAATCAAATCAGTTTCCGGGAATGGTCAAGGGGAGACCAATCTGACTGTGGCACCAGCCGACGACAATCTGGAGAATTGCCTCCCTTGAATGCAGTCCTGCTAAATACATCACAAGTCATCTACCACTCGTTACACTATCAAGAACATTAAATTTGACCAATGAGTAAACTTGTAACAAGTGTGAACATAGCTTAAAGCCCGGCACCAAATTTGTAAAAACGCATATCATTGGTGGAAATAATAAGAAGGCGTAAATTTACGACTTACTGCTAAATGAATTACAGGCATCCTGTGAATACCAATTATTATTATTATTATAAACAATATTATCCGCAACTTCAAACACAACATATCCCTTAACCAGTTCATTTATTAAAATCATCCATAATGTTAGATATTTGTCCAGTTCGAGCAATCCGAGCTTATTTTCGGTTACATATTTCCCATCCGAGGACGGCACCCCCCCGATCCAGTTTCCAGAAGGCGCACCCGTTACAGCTGCCTATTTCTTAGACCATGCAACAAATGTAATCTCTTTACTCAGCATTGACCCTCTTTAATCTGCCATAGTTTTATTGCAAAACGAATTTATTGCATAAATAAGGATCTGGTTCAACTTGATCCCGTTCGGCAAAGGTGAGTCAGGGGCTGCCATGCCATCTGAGTCAGTTACATCTGATTGTCGTTTTTCTGATACTTACTGTATACTTAAGACGAAGGAAAAATTAAAAAAAATAATTCAAAATTTCGTTTTTCACGTCTCACCATGTAGGCCACGATTTGAGGGATGTCCACGTCATCTCTGACGTCGTTGGTGACGTCATCAGTAGGAGTAATAGCCAAAGTGGGCATTTGAGGGCGTGAAGAAAGGTGTTTGGGGTAGAGATGGACCATCTGCGGTCCGAATGCGTCGTGTGAGGTGTCATCTTGTAGCAACGCCCGCCAACGCCAAGCTTAGCGCTTCAACGCCCTGGTGAAATAGCTCAGAAGCTCTGATTTTCTAGATATTTCATGGAATTGTCACTAATTCTTCGAAATGCAGTGGCGCCCGTCAACGCCCGTCTCAACACCTTAACGCCATAGCATAACGCCTTAACGCCATGATATAGACAGACGAGAGAAAAACAACAACAACAACAAGGATGAGAGATGAATCATTTTAATATCCCTCCAGTACATCATATCCACGCTGGGGGAGTCGCGTAATGTATGTTTACAATTCTCGTAGGCTCTTGTCCAATCAGAAGCCATCGTTTGAGAAAGTTCAATCTCCGACCAGAATCGCTTTTGGCCTAAGTGTCGTCGAGCAGGCCAGGATACTGTAACGGCAGCAAGCCCTGAAACAATTGTTCGCGCATTTGGGGTGTAGTAAGTAAAGTGGCCATTCCTGGTGTGCGCAGGGGTATATTTGAGAGATTGAGGTTCTATATTTCATCCAAAGATGGCGTGTAAGGTGTCATTTTGAAGCTCTCGTGGTGTAGACCAGGACTTGTGTGATTTTCATGTTATCTGTGACGTCATTGGTGACGCCATCAGCACGGGTGGTAGCGAAATTTTGATTAGTCGACCAATACATATGGAATGATGAGGGACCCGAGTTAATCCCTATATGTACAGACACCACCACATACCACTATTACCACCACCACCACACACCAGTTCTACCACACACCACCACACACTGCCACACACCACCACATAGCACTACCACACACCACCACTGGGCGTTGAATCCCGTCAACGCCCGGTGGTGGTGGTAGCTTCCGTGGGGCGGAGCTCTTGGATGGGAGCTCTTGAAGCTCGGAGCGCGTACCCGTGGTGCACACTTTTGGTTCCGGTCACGTGACCGGAAGTGACCTTTCACCCTGCGCAACCGCAGTGACGTCATCAGTACGCGTAGTAGCGAAAGCGGGAGTTTCGAAGGTGCAATGCAGTGCGTTTGCAGTAGATGACGGCCTTTTTTCCATCCAGCTACCTGGTAGAGTTACCTGTGAATGTGAGTGTATGCGGGCGTGTGTGTAAGTCAGTGAGTGAGTGAGTGTGAATGAGTGAATGAGTGAATGAGCGAGTGAGGCGTGCACAACGCCCCTGAGGCGTCTCCAACGCCCGTCTTAACACATGGGAGTGGGATTTTTGGCCTTAGACGTATGGAATGTGGTTTTACATCCGGGTCCTCATATTACATCCGGGGTTTTTCCATGTTTACTGTCACGTGACCGGAACCGAAAGTTGTCACAAGACAGGTGGCTCCCCGATATTGACCTACTACTTCCGACAGGGGGCGCCACCTGTCTTGTGACAACTTCCGGTTCCGGTCACGTGACAGTAAACATGGGAAAACCCGGATGTAAGATGAGGACCCGGATGTAAAACCACAGTACCCGGATGGAAGACGGAGGAACGACGGGAAAAACCTACTGGGAAACCCGGATGTTGACAAGGTCCCGGATGTAAAATCCACTGCCCACACACCGGATGTGGAAAGTCAGTACATGCATTCCATACGACTAAGGCCATAAATCCTACTCACTCACTCACTCACTCACTCGCCGTCGTTAGTGCGTCCATGCGTTAAGACGGGTGTTGGAGACGCCTCATGCTGAAGGGGGTTGTGCACGCCTCACTCACTCACTCACTCACTCACTCACTCACTCACACTCACTCATTCACTTACACACACGCGCGCATACTCATATTCAAAGGTAACTCTACCAGGTAGCTGGATGGAAAAAAGGCCGTCATCTACTCCAAACGCACTCCATTGCACCTCCGAAACTCCCGCTTTCGCTACTACGCTTACTGATGACGTCACTGCGGATGCGCAGAGTCAACGGTCACTTCCAGACACGTGACCTGAACCGGAAGTGTGCACCACGGGTACGCGCTCCGAGCTTCAAGAGCTCCAATCCAAGAGCTCCGCCCCACGGGAGCTACCACCACCACCGGGCGTTGACGGGCATCGACGGCCGGTGGTGGTGGTGGTGGTGGTGGTGTGTGGTAGTGTGTGGTACTGTTTGGTGGTGGTGTATGGTAGTGTGTGGTGGTGGTGGTAGAACTGGTGTGTGGTGGTGGTAATAGTGGTGTGTGGTGGTGTCTGTACATAAAGGGATTAACTCGTGTCCCTCATCATTCCATATGTATTGGTCGACTAATCAAGATTTCGCTACCACTCGTACTGATGACGTCACCAATGACGTCACAGATGACATGGAAATCACTCAAGTCTTGGTCTACACCACGAGAGCTTCAAGATCCCACCCTACACGCCATCTTTGGATGAGATATAGAACCTCAATCTCTAAAAAATATACCCCTGCGCACACCAGGAATGGCCACTTTACTTACTATACCCCAAATGCGCAAACAATTGTTTCAGGACATGCTGCCGTTACAGTATCCTGGCCTGCTCGACGACACTTGGGCCAAAAGCGATTCTGGCCGGAGATTAAACTTTCTCAAACGATGGCTTCTGATTGGACAAGAGCCTATGAGAACTGTAAACATACATAATGCGACTCCCCCAACGTGGGTATGATGTACTGGAGGGATATTAAAATGATTCATCTCTCATCCTTGTTGTTGTTGTTTTTTTTTTCTTCTCATCTGTCTATATCATGGCGTTAAGGCGTTATGCTAAGGCGTTATGCTAGGGCGTTAAGGCGTTGAAACGGGCGTTGACGGGCGCCACTGCATTTCGAAGAATTAGTGATAATGCCATGGAATATCTAGAAAATCAGAGCTTCTGCGCTAGTTCACCAGGGCGTTGAAGCATTAAGCTTGGCGTTGGCGGGCGTTGCTACAAGATGACACCTCACACGACGCATTCGGATCGCAGATGGGCCATCTCTACCCCAAACACCTTCCTTCACAACCTCAAAATGCCCACTTTGGCTATTACTCCTACTGATGACGTAACCAATGACGTCACAGATGACGTGGACATCCCTCAAATCGTGGTCTACATGGTGAGACGTGAAAAACGAAATTTTGAATTATTTTTGTTAATTTTTCCTTCGTGTTAAGTAGACAGTAAGTATCAGAAAACAATCAGATGTAACTGACTCAGATGGCAAGGCAGCCCCTGACTCACCTTTGCCGAACGGGATGAAGTTGGACCAGATCCTTAGTTATGCAATAAATTCGTTTTGCAATAAAACTATGGCCGATTAAAGAGGGTCAATGCTGAGTAAAGAGAGTACATTTGTTGCATGGTCTAAGAAATAGGCAGCTGTAACGGACGCGCCTTCTGGAAACTGGATCAGGGTGGGGGGCGGAGGCGTCCTCGGATGGGAAATATGTAACCGAAAATGAGCTCGGATTGTTCGAAATGGACAAATATCTAACATTATGGATGATTTTAATAAATGAACTGGTTTATGGGATATGTTGTGTGTTTGGAGTTGCGGATAATACTGTTTATAATAATAATAATAATAATTGATATTTACAGGATGCCTGTAATTCATTTAGCCGCAAGTCGTAAATTTACGCCTTCTTATTATTTCCACCAATGATATGCGCTTTTACAAATTTGGTGTCGGGCTTTAAGCTATGTTCACACTTGTTACAAGTTTACTCATTGGTCAAATTTAATGTCCTTGATAGTGTAACGAGTGGTAGATGACTTGTGATGTATTTAGCAGCACTGCATTCAAGGGAGGCAATTCTGCAGATTGTCGTCGGCTGGTGCCACAGCAAGATTGGTCTCCCCTTGACCATTCCCGGAAACTAATTTGATTTTGTAAATTTGTTTGTCCAGTTCTAGTCCATCTGGAGATTTGTAAACTGTTATAAGATAAAAATACATGTTATTATAGGCCATCTAGTTGATAAATAGGGATGGTAAACTCCCGAGATAACTGAATAGTAAGAGATTCATGTGTTCAACAGAAGTCCGTGTTCGCAACATTCTTGCTGGTGCTCGTTATTAATAGACAATTGCGTGACGTCGTCAGTCCAGTCAAATTGAGGTTTGACACACCACAAATTGCAACAGAATTGTTTTTGCTGCAGTGCATTTCCGAAAGGTCTCTAGATTAACATACTAAAGTCTACAAACAGATATGCATGGGAAATATATTAAATTTCAAGTTGAAATTTGAGGTATTTTTCGCGAAATTTCAGTGTTTACCTGTCTTGCTCCTATAAGAAAACCTTGTACATGGTACTAAGCGTGAAAGGGTCATTACTTACACCCATTCCATTCGTTGTCATATCAAGGTTATATTCAGCCTAAAATAATACCCTTGCACGAAAATATTTATGGAGAAATTCAAAATGGCGGATGTATGGGGTCATTCTAAATCTGAACTTTTTACCATTTTCATGACAGTCCAGGCAATCTATCTGTTGTTTTTTCAGCTGGACCCAAAACATCCAGAAATCCAATTAATACATGACCCAGGGTACAGTATGCCATGGTGGTGAAAACATGTGTCTTCCCGGTGGATTTGCTCATAAGCGTAGATAGTAAACTGATAGTTCAGCATCAGGCTATATGAATTATACATGGTAATATTCAGTCAGTTAACAGTTTTTCCATTGGCATAACCATCTGAAAGAGGAATTCTCTTCCAAAATAAATGTAATGACAAGCTGTGATATATTTTCCTTCAATCGATAACTGTCATAGGCAATATTTCCACAAATCCACTCATGGAGATATCTCTCTATTATCACAACATGCGCCTTGTTGAAAAAATACAGCTTTGCAAACCATTAATGATCTATCGCAATTGTGTGTCTTGACGAAAGAAGAATAATTATGCAGATCCTATCATCTAATTATCAAACAAATAATAATCTAGATTATAGGCAAACTTGATGTTCTACCATGACGTTCTACCATGCCATTTATCATGTTTCATTTTACATTTTCTACAATATAGGCCATGCTCCTGCAGATGCTTCTTCTTCAGCTGCAATCTTTCTTGCAGTTGCAACTGACAACCTCAAAGAGTGCCAGTGGAACTGGTGGCAGTTCAGTTTTCACAGAGAGAAGCCGTCCACCCTCAGTCTTGTGGCTGCAATGGATGGTCTTCCACTTTCCACTCTAAACACGCGAACCTTGATACTTAGCTGATGCTGATGTTGGTGGAAGGTTTTGTACCTGCACATATATGGTTCGTTTTTGTCAAAGAAACGCTAGTATCTCATGCAGCCAATTGCTTCGTCAGGGTTACTATTGTATAAACACACAAGCACCTGCAATATATTACCTCCATCGGAACTCCCAGTAGCCTGGTTGAACACTTCAGCTTGTTGGCGAAATAGCTCATTGAGCGTTGTTTCCTTTACGGCCGCACAGTTGCCAATGCCATATGGTCAGTTTACTGTGTCACAGCCCTGAATGGCATGCACAAACAGCATATTTGTGCAGACTTACATTCCCAGCACAGCCTTTGTCTTCTTAACATTCCAAACTATCCATTTCTTTGCATTCTCTCTTGGATGAAAGTAGATGTCATTGTCATCCATGTCTGCATGAAAACAGAGCAGAACTAACAGGTCAATATCATCACCAACCAAAGTTTTGATGATTTCAGTCGATTAAACGGCAGCTTTTACAATAGAAACATCTGCATATGAAACATCCCGCCCTTTCCAACTGGTCACTCATAAGAGTAATGAACTGCTACTTGTTGACCTTTGCTAGGAATTCGTCTTTCTATGACTGAATCACCATGCCACTAGCGGGGCCGGAGAGTTTGGAATGTCAAGAAGACAAAGGCTGTGCTGGGAATGCAAGTCTGTACAAATATGTTGCTTGTCCATGCCATTCTGGGCTGTGACAGTATTCCGACCATATGGCATTGACAAAGGTGCTGCCTTGAGTCCCGACGAAGGTCATTTATTGCAGCAGCATAGAAAATGCTTATGCGTTTATACAATAGTAACCCAGACGAAGGAATTGACTTGAGGGGAAGACCATTCATTGCAGCCACAAAAATGGGAGTGGACAATTCAATCGGTTTCTCCCTGCGAAAACTGATCTGCCACCAGCTTCAGGGGTTACTTGAGGTTATCAGGTGGAACTGCAAGAAGGATTGCAGCTGAAGCAGATGCGCCTGTAAGGATCATGGCCTGGATTGTTCAAGTGTGTGTGGAGAATGCAAAAGACTGAGCTATGCAAACTCATCAAACCCAGATCTTTGAAAATGACATTGGTGAAGACTGGTATTGGGATTGATAGTGCTGTGAAATATTCCTCAACTTATGGCAGTGTTCATGAGGAATAACAATAAAAGACATCAACTATATGTATGAGAAGTCACTTCCCCTAATAATGTTACCATGAACCAGAATGTAAAATGAAACATGATAAGTTATGCCGTCAACTTTGCCTATAATTCAAAGTATTATTTGTTTGATAATTAAATGATATATTAGGATCTGCATAATTATTCTTCTTTCATCAACAACATTTGTCTTACAAACAATTGTGATGGATCATAAATGTTTGGCAGATTGTCATTATATATCTGAACTATTGCTAAACGCGACGTTGAATCTAATTTCTCTCTCTCTCCTGATTGGCAAGGCTGCATTTTTTTTCAACAAGGTACAAACACTATTGAATGTCGGACCGGACACTTGCTACGTGCTTGTGATAATAGAGTTATATCTTTATAAGTTGATGGAACTATTGTCTGTGATTGTCATAGGTTGAAAGAAAATATATCACAGCTTGTCAGTTCCCTTTCGGATAACAATGCTAATGGAAATAATGCCAACTGGCAGGATATTACCATGTATGATTGCATACCCTGGTGCTGAACTATCGTTTTGCTATCTACTTTTATGAGCAAATCCATTGGAAATGCAAATGTTTTCACCACCATAGAATAATGTATGCTAGATCATCATGTATTGATTGGATTTCTGGATGACAAACTGTCCTTATTCAGAGACAAACCAATATTTTCTACCTTCTTATATGAAGCATGATGGTGTATCTTTGTTTTAGTATTCTCCACCAAATAGATTTTGGTAGACTTTTAGTATGTTGTTCTGGAGACCTATTAGAAATGCACACCAGTGAAAAAAAATTTGTTGCAATTTGTTTTGGGTCCAGCTAAAGAAACCAGATAGATTGCCTGGACTGTCATGAAAATGGTAAAAAGTTCAGATTCAGAATGGCCCCATACATCCGCCATTTTGAATTTCTCCATAAATATTTTCGTGCAAGGGTATTATTTTAGGCTGAGTATAACCTTGATATGGTAACGAATGGAATGAATGTAGGTAATGACCCATTTCTTTCACGCTTAGTATCAAGTACAAGGTTTTCTTATAGGAGCAAGAGACAGGTAAACACTGAAATTTCGCGAAAAATACTTAAAATTTCAACTTGAAATTTAAGATATTTCCCATGCATATGGGATTGTAGACTTTTAGTATGTTATTCTGGGGACCTTTCTGAAATGCATAGCAGTGAAATAAATTCTGTTGCAATTTGTGGCGGGTTGACCCCAAAAATGCGCTAGATTTACTGGACTATTAGCTAAATTTCGCTTTTCCAACCGGCTGTGTATTCGCGGTGGGTCATAATAAATTCCCGTTGTGTCTATTTACAGGTAATGTAAACCTTAAATTCGTGCATCATATTATTCTAGAGTGTATTGTGAACATTTTGAGATAAGTTGTCGTCTGCCACTTGTGTTCATGTCGCGTGGGCCATGCGCAAGGCCTAGTGTAGTATGGACTTGTAAAATTCTTCTTGATAAAGTCAATATCCAGCCAATGCTGATGCAATCCAGTATGTGTCCTGTAGGACGGACACCCAGCCAATTATAAAACTTGACACATCGGAAGGACTTGAACACTACAAGGTAAGCCCATGCATCCTTTAATTTTAAGTTTTAAATGTTTAAATGTTTAAAACAAAAAAACAAATGCGCAGAATGTTGAAAACGGACAAAATTTTTCGAAACGTTCATGGAGGTCTGGATAGGCCCATTGTTCATTGCGATATGGGTTGTGGGGTCTTGTTTTTCACCACTCACTACGTAGAACACGATGGGTGGGGTCCCGAAGCTACGCGGTAATATTTTTCGAAAAGTTCACGGAGGTCTGTATAGGCTCACTGGCTCAGTGGATAGGTCCATACTGGGCAATTCACACATGTTCATTGCGATATGGGTTGCGGGATCTTTGTTTTTCACGTCTCACCACGTAGAACACGATGGGCGGGGTCTCGGGGAAATAGTGCTGGGTGGACGTTTTGGGGTCTAGGTGAGTCCCTAGTGGTCCGAGGGGCCCTCGGTGGCCGAGTGGTCTAAGGCGCTTCACTGGTGACCGCTAGCCTCACACCGCTGAACCGCCACGGATTCGAGTCCAGCTGGTCCATGTGTGAAAGTTTGTTAGTTACTTGCCGAAGGGCGGTGGTTCTCTCCGGGTACACCGGCTTCCTCCACCAACCAAACTGACTGTCACCATATGAGTGAAACAAACTTGAGTGTGACATTAAGCCAAAATTCCCTCCCTCCCTCCCTAGTGGTCCGATGGTGTCGTATGAGGTCTTATTTTGAAGCTCTCCTGGAGGAGCATCCGAAAGGACTAATGTATCGTCCGTTGTCAATATTCTGCGCAGTTTGGACGTAGTATAGAAAGCTGGGATTTTGGGGGGTGCGTGGGCATGTGTTTGGGGTAGAGATGGACCACTATTGGTCCGAATTGCTCGTGGGAGGTGTCAAAGTGAAGCGTTTGAGAGGTAGATTCAGAATGACGTGTTTTTATTGCAAGTCTCGTCGATCTGCGGGTGTAGTAAGTAAAGTGGTCATTTTTGGGGAGCGTGGGGGGGTGTGTTTCGGGTAGAGATGGACCACTATTGGTCCGAATTTTTCGTGGGAGGTGTCATTTTGTAGCTCCCGGGGTGT
Organism: Hanleya hanleyi; assembly: GCA_036873755.1. Taxonomy (NCBI): domain Eukaryota; kingdom Metazoa; phylum Mollusca; class Polyplacophora; order Lepidopleurida; family Hanleyidae; genus Hanleya; species Hanleya hanleyi. The sequence continues at coordinate 23,036 of JAVTVY010005487.1, read as the reverse complement.
AGATCCCGATTTGAGGGATGTCCACAGCATCTGTGACGTCATCGGTGACGTCATCAGTACGAGTATGGGTGTTCTCTCCGCGGAAGCTTTTTCTCGCGACCGCATCATCGCCAGCCCGCATCACCGCAGAGGAATACATGCCCCAAAAAGGTCATTTCCGGTCACGTGACCGGAAGTGCCGGAACTATAGTGAACTTCGCGGGGAGTTCTCTTGTGTTGGAGGTACAATTTGGTCTAGAAACCGGAAGTGACGTTGCGGCGATTGCGGCGCATGCGTGCAGCGACCAATAAAACAGTACCTGCGGTCTATATACTACTAAGGGCAAAGGGATAAATGGAGGCTGATTATATTTCGAGTCAAAAGCGCTTGGTTTTTGTAATGTAATCGCCCAGAAATGTCTGAATGCGTACGTTAGTAATCTCATCTTTTTCAAGATCGCCAAATAATAGAATTTTCGAGGCATATCGTAAATAGTTGCTAGATTACCTTGTAGTAGGATACGTTGAGTGTGGAATATAGGACAATTAAAGAAATAGTGATCCACATTCTCGTCTGGATGTCCACAATTACATCGAGAAGTGTCAGAAAGGAAATTGTCGAATAATGTCTTTCGAGGTTGCTGCATCCGTTGCGAAGAAGACACAGTAAGATATTCTCTGTTCGGGGACAAACGTAATGCCAGAAAGATGGGTTAGATTTCCGAGACATAGTGAGTAATTTGCGTTTGAAAGCTGTGAGAGAAGGAAAGCTTTGAACAGTTGCTGGAAGGGCGTTCCAATCGCGAACAGTGTTTGGAAAGAAGGATCCCCTAAATAGCTCGGTACGGCACATGTAAGGAGTATAATAATTAGCGTTACGAACGTTGTGCGGATTACGAGTATGTGTTGTGGAAGGGAGGTGGTCATGCAAAGAACTGGATGCCAATCCATTCACGATATGATAGAACATAATAAGTCTATGAAATTGACGTCGCCTCGACAATGTTTCAAAACCTGATTCCGCGTACAAGGATTCTAGATTGCCACTGGAAGTAACCCCGGTTATGGTTCTTAATGCGTCCCTTTGAGTGTCTTCTAATCTATATATTAAACTTTGACTAAGGTTGTCCCATACGACATCACAATATTCCAGACTCGGTCGTATGTAGCTTTTAAACATTATTTCAAGACATTTTCGATTCAGGATATATTTCAATCTTTTGAATACGGATAATTTTTTCTGTGCTGTATTTATGATCCTTTCAACATGCGTGTGCCAACTACCCTTGGTGTTGAATGTAATTCCTAGATGTTTGTGACTTACGGGCGGTCGGAGAAGCGAATTGTCAAAGGAGATGGGGAAAGTAGATGGAGAATGCCGTAGTGAGACCAAAAGAGAAACTGTTTTAGCAGTGTTAAAATCAACTACCCATGTTCTAGCCCACTGTGAGATAATGTTCATGTCGTGGTCAATCGATGTTATATGAGATTGCAGGTTCTCGGAAATTACATAGAGGCACGTGTCATCGGCAAACAGTCGGATGTTGTTCAGTATATTACCAGGTAAGTCATTAATGAATAATAGAAACAACAGGGGACCCAGCACATAGCCTTGGGGAACACCTGCGTGAAGGCGTAGTATAGTTGATTCCCTGCCTTGTATTACGACGCACTGACAGCGATTAAGTAAATAGCTTTCAAACCATTTTAGTAAGCTTCCGGAAACACCAAACTGCTGCAATTTCAATAGTAGGCCACGGTGCCACACTCTATCGAAGGCCTTTAAGATATCGAAGAATAAAAAGAGAACCTCTTTTTGTTCATCAAGTGCCTCAGCAATGTCGAAGTAGACGTCGAATAGCTGGGTAACAGTTGAGTGGGATGGAAGAAAACCAGACTGGTGAGGTGTTATGTCGTGCCTAATGAAATTAAAAATATACTTGAAGACGACCCTCTCCATGACTTCACTCGAACAGCTCAGCAATGATATCGGTCGGTAGTTAGAAGATAGATGGTGGTCGCCCTTTTTAAACAAAGGTGTTACGTTGGCTATTTTCCAATGAGTTGGAAATTTGGATGTTTGAAGTGAATGATTAATAAATCGACAAAGGATTGGAGCGAGTATACTGTCGCGGGGTAAGAGACCATAAACGGACGACGAAGTCCAAAGTTCGAGGAATGATGACACTTTATTCAGATTGAACAGTCACTTGGATTGGTGTATAGAACTAGGGAACCAATTGTAGAAAAAGCAATCAAGTAAACAAAAACCCTGAAATTATACAAGATATGAACAATCGATTACAATCTGATAGATAATATAATGTAATAACGTGGACAGGCTTGTTCATTAATAATCATGACACATTTGATATTTGAGGGATAAATGATTACATCATTATCAGGATAAAGACAATGCCATTTGAATGGAATTTAAATAATAATTCATCATGATACAAATGATTAAATTGATTACAGTATCAGTATGAGCACAACTCATTCAAGATATATATTGAAAATGGTTATTAGAATTAATTGATAAAATTATATTAATTACATCTAATCATTACATAACAGTTAGGACAAACACTTTAGATATAAGATATTTCAAGTCATTATATGACAAATACTATAGAAAAATATCTCAGGTCATACCCGAGCACATGATTCATCAGAGTGTAACAACATAACAGCTTGGTCCAGCCTATGGAATTTGATTACTCTGTATTCATCACCACTAGCAGTGTACATACATCTCATCAATAGAGTGTGGATCAAACTGACAATAAACAAAGAGGGAATTACTCTATGTAAACAGCAATTTGCAGTACATAGGTAGTACATGTACACAGAATGAGTTGACAGCTTCTACTAGTATAAGCTTACAGATATGTACCATCTTCCTCACATAGTTTCATAATGAAAGCGAAAGTTTTTTCATAAACAATAATTGGGTCTAACAGAACTTATTTGATTTCCATTAATTCCAATAATGCAGTAAATGCAATACGCATAGGACTAGAACTTTACAATCACTTAATTCTCGCCGACTGAATGACGTCAGGTAGAGGACCTCTGACCTGTAAACAACGATTTTGGCGGGAAACAATAGTGCACATTGACTAATGGTACAAACAGACAACTTATCAATAAGGAAACACTCAGAATATGAAGAGAAACCAAAGTCTACCTACCCGAACGAGCTCCCAAATAATCCCAAACACATCGAGAACGAGGTCACAAAACCACAACAAGTGGTAAACACAGCGATCGAGCTCTCAAACAGCAGATCAAAACTTCATGTCGTGTCCCCGACAATACTCTTTGCCTCAAAAAGACATTTTGGACTGATTTTGTCTGGCCCGATTGCCTTTGTGGTGTCCAAGTTGGCAAGGGTATCGAAGACGTCGGTATTAGTAACAATGAAGCCATCTAGTTTGTTACTCCTCAGCCCTTCGGGCTCAGGAGTATTGTTATGGCCCTGGGGATGTGTCTGTCCGTCTTTCCGAGCCGTATCTCGATAACTATTGCAAGGAATTCTTGAAACTTACAGGTTATGATCCTTTTATTTTTTACTTGTGCCTTTGAGACTTTCACTCGGTCTAACCGGTCATTAATTATTTTTTTACATTTTTTTTTATTTTTCTACCATTTTCCAGGCTTCTAAAAACGGATCTACAAGTATGCATGCATTAGCCCTACTTTTGTACTGATTTACATACTCTTACTAGCATGTAGCCAATCAAGAGCTCCATAGTAAAGTTGTATGTCAGCCATTGGTTCAGGGGCCCTCGGTGGCCGAGTGGTCTAAGGCGCTTCGCTGGTGACCGCTAGCGTCACACCGCTGAACCGGCACGGGTTCGAGCCCAGTTGGTCCATGTGTGAAAGTTTGTCAGTTACTTGCCGAAGGGCGGTGGTTCTCTCCGGGTACTCCAGCTTCCTCCACCAACCAAACTGACTGTCACCATATGAGTGAAACAAACTTGAGTGTGATATTAAGCCAAATTCCCTCCTCCATTGGTTCAGTGTAGTGAATGACTGGTCATTGGTTCCTCTGCATATTCAGCAATACGGTATTGCCACTCAGGGCCGTATCCAGAGCCAAATTACTTCCGCAAAACGTACGGGCGCCCAAAACAAAATCCGCCCAAAATAGCAAATGTAAAAATTAAGAAACCCCGTTTCCTTTGATTAATAGAACTGATAAATTTGTCCCATTACCCTAGCTTTGTCCGAACCACGAAACATCCACCGAAAACATCGCAGGGATTCATACTAATCATATACTTTTTTAGGGCCGGTTATCGGAAACTAGACGAGGGGAAACTCAATTAGAGACCACCGTTTCAGGAAAACTCAATTTCAATGAAGACGAAAACTGAATTTGAGCCAATTAAACTTAATGTGATTTGCATAACTTACGGATCGTTGCTGTTTTATTACTATCACGGGTGGTTGACGGAGAAACAGATGGAGAGGTAAATAACCCGCCTTTTGAGCGAGGTAAATTCCCGCGAGACAGTCACCAGGGAGTCATTTTCACTACATTTGATATGCTGTTGGAGAGGGTACCCGAAAACAGGCTAGTCACCCTTGACCTTTCCGTTGCCGAGATACAGCAGTACGGTACAGGAGACACACCCACGATGTTAACACGTGCGTTGAACACTGCCTGCATTCGTTTCCCCATAAGTTTGTCGATGTGTCAGTTTTTGCCGGGGACTTCGATTCCAATACCAATAACTGTCTACTTGAAACGACTACTCTTGAAAATTAACAACTGAAAGTTAATGAATCAACTGAATTATTGAGAAAATAGTTTCGAAAATGAAAGTGATCAACACGAACAACAACAACAACAACACACGGATAGTCGACACTGTCATTTGACGATCTGAAAACGATCTTTTTGTTTAATGAGGTTGATTCCTTTACTGAACTTTATTTTTGTCCTGCCTCTGTAGTCTACATGGTGTCATTCCTTTAGCAGGTTAGGAAAAGCTGCTCAATTCTGACAGCTAAAGTATGGGCTGATCTAGTGGAACAAAAGCTATTTAATTTGTGCATTTTCAATCTGAAATTTGAAGGAAATCTGTTCAGGATCAAAGAAAATCTCCAATACCTCGCATGTTCCCCTCCCCCCCCCCTTAAAAAAAGCACAATGACATTGGACTTGCAATTTTGTAACATTGTCACTATAGGCACTATGAAAATAACATGTGAAGCATTGGAGATTTGTTTTGATTCTGAATAGATTTCCTTCGAATTTCAGAATAAAAATGCACAAATTACATACAGATACTTTGGGGAATTTCACTTCTCTGAGATGAACTGGCTCCGATATTTAGCCGAAAATCCCATTCCATTCCATCGTGAGACAGCTCAGTAAGCTCTAGCCGGTAGTTATTTCTTTCATCACATGGGCCATGTGTAACATTTAAAAAAATTATGTATTTTTTCTTCTTAAAAATATCACTATTGGAAATGCTACCCGTCCGTCCTTCCGTCCCAACCATGTTGTGAACGCGATATCTCGAGAACAATTCAACTCATCAACTTCAAACTTGGGGGGTGACTTGATGGCTGGGATTGTTTTTCACCAAACTGCGTTAACCAAGATGGCCGCCGTCGGCCATCTTCGATTCCATCCATCTCCAAAATGTTATGAACACGATATCTCGAGAACAATTTAACCGATCGACTTCAAATCTGGGGAGTGACTTCACATCAATAAGAAGATGACTGGAATTTGACACCAGTGAGAAGATGGCTGGGATTGTTTTTCACCAAACTGAGTTATCCAAGATTAGATTCCAACCATCCCAAAAATGTTGTGAACACGATATCCCGAGAAAAGTTCAACCGATTGACTTCAAACTTGGGGGATGACTTGACATCAGTGAGAAGATGGCTGGGATTGTTTTTCACCAAACTGCGTTGCCATCTTAGATTCCATTAGATTCCAACCATCCAACCATCCCAAAAATGTTGTGAACGCGATATCTCGAGAACAGTTCAACCGATTGACTTCAAACTTGGGGGGTGACTTGACATCAGTGAGAAGATGGCTGGGATTGTTTTTCACCAAACTGCGTTAACCAAGATGGCCGCCGTCAGCCATCTTAGATTCCATCCATCTCCAAAATGTTATGAACACGATATCTCGAGAACAATTCAACCGATCGACTTCAAATCTGGGGAGTGACTTCACATCAATAAGAAGACGACTGGAATTGCTTTTCACCAAACTGCGTTAACCAAGATGGCTGCCGTCGACTATATTGTTAACGAGATATCTCAAGAACAATTCAACCGATCTACTTCAATCTTAGATTCCATCCATCCCCAAAATGTTGTGAACACGATATCTCGAGAACAATTCAACCGATCGACTTCAAATTTGGGGGGTGACTTCACATCAATAAGAAGATGATTGGAATTGATTTTCGCCAAACTGCGCTAACCAAGATGGCCGCCGTCAGCCATCTTAGATTCCATCCATCTCCAAAATGTTATGAACATGATATCTCGAGAACAATTCAACCGATCGACTTCAAATCTGGGGAGTGACTTCACATCAATAAGAAGATGACTGGAATTTGACAGCAGTGAGAAGATGGCTGGGATTGTTTTTCACCAAACCGAGTTATCCAAGATGGCCACCGTCGGCCATCTTAGATTCCAACCATCTCAAAAATGCTGTGAACGCGATATTCCGAAAACAGTTCAACCGATTGACTTCAAACTTGGGGGATGACTTGACATCTGTGAGAAGATGGCTGGGATTGTTTTTCACCGAACTGCGTTAACCAAGATGGCCGCCGTCAGCCATCTTAGATTCCATCCATCTCCAAAATGTTATGAACACGATATCTCGAGAACAATTTAACCGATAGACTTTAAATCTGGGGAGTGACTTCACATCAATAAGAAGATTGAAATTGATTTTCACCAAACTGCGTTAACCAAGATGGCCGCCGTCAGCCATCTTAGATTCCATCCATCTCCAAAATGTTATGAACACGATATCTCGAGAACAATTCAGCCGATCAACTTCAAATATGGAGGGTGACTTTACATCACTAGCTACCCATCCGTCCTTCCATCCCTCATAAAGTCCTTCCGTCCCTCATACCGTCCTTCCATCCCAACCATCTTGTGAACGCGATATCTCAAGAACAATTCAACCGATTAACTTCAAACTTAGCGGATGGCTGGGATCTCAGAAGAAAGTCACTCATTTTTCGGCACAACTATGCCACCGGATGATCTTTCTCGATTACCGTGTCCCCTTTCTTCCATAGACAATTTGCAACATTGTCCTTCACAATTATATCTCCTTCACATCAACAACACCACACTCCTAGCAACAATTTACCATCACACAAAATATATATGGTGATTATATCCCGTGTGTGTGAGAGGCCCATTTCCAGACAAGCTTTTTGGCGGGGGACCTGCTAGCTAATCATCTTGTATACCCCTGTGCATAGTTGGGGGTATACTGGATTCCGATTGTCTGTCCGTCCGTGTGTCAGTGTATCCATCCGTTCATCTGTCCGAGTTGTGGCTTGGATTTGCATTTCGCTGCCATAACTCACTGCTACTTATTCAAACTTCTACACTCATAAAAACATCTTGGTCTAGACTGTTAAGGGGCTGAGGAGTTGTAGCACCCCTGGTGCCTCATGTTTTCTGTATGCAAAGACAGAGTGGGTAATTGTACATCTGAATCGTCAATATTAGTTATGCTAGTGAAATACGTGTTCAGGATCTCAGCCTTCTCGTTGCTGTCATAGGCGAAGGAGCCGTCAGTTCTCTTTAGAGGCGGAATATCATTAAAATTAGAGTTGCTGTCTTTGAGGGAAGATTCAAAACACGACCAGTATTTTGAGCCAACTCGACCAGTCTCGATCTTTTCAGCTGTTTTGTCTTTGAATTTGTCTTTTTGCAGAATAGACAAGCAGTTTACATAATTCCTCCGACATTTCACTTTGAAACGCTGAATATCGTCTATTAAATGACTTTTCCTTGATTTTTTTTGAACATTTTATCTCGGACTCATCTCATGCTTAACTTTGCTGGTAATCCAGGGTTTGTCGTTTGGGTGTATGATTACATATTTGTTGGGAATGGCTATTGTAGCTGCACTGGTAAGATCTGAAATAATGCATTGGCACCATATATCCACGTCGTTATCATCCGTTAAGTTATCCCAAGTGGCATTGTTCAAAAATGTCCGAAATTCGTCCCAATTAGCATTATCGTAGTTCCAGATTTTACTTTTGAACGAAATTCGTTTAAGGATCCTTCATTTTAGAATAACAAAGACTGGTGTATGGTCGCTACAAAATGGAACCAGAACTCCACTGTCAACGACAAGATTCAGCATATTGCATAAAATTGGATCAAGAAGAGAATTAGAGACTGGTCGAGTTGCCTCATTTATCAATTGGTTAAGGCCAAGAGAGTTAATCATATCGCGAAGGTGATATTTCGAGTGATTGAAGAGATCATCGTTCAGGTCACCTAGGACTATAATGTTTTTTTCCAGGGTTGGAGTCGCGGACATATTCAATGTTGTCTGATAACAGTTGCCATTTATCGGCCGGTGTATTCGGAGGGCGATAGATAGTGCATATTAATGCCCGTGGATTGTCATGTAGTTCGAACCAGATCATCACTAACTCAGTTGTTTCGTATTCGTATCTTGTTGAAGCGGCAATGCTTTGAGAGACGTATTACACAAACTCCTCCACAAGCCTGTTTCCGATCATTACGATACGGTTCTTGGAAACCGGGGAGTAATATTTTGCTAGAATAGATGGAAGAGGTTAGGTGACTCTCTGTAATGGCAATAATATCGTATTTGCTAAGGTTTGCTTCCACCAAATGGATTTTGTCAGCAAGACCGCAAACATTGTTGTGGACAACAGATAGGTGGGTGGTACAATCTCAATCTGATTAAAACTCAGACTTAATAAACCGCTCCTCTTTCGGACATGTCGCTAAATTAAGATCTGGGACAATCCCTATAACAAATCCGTCAGATGAACTCCGAATCAAATAGTTTCCGGGTCAAATAGTCGCCCAATGAGACGCGTCGTATTATAGCGTGACGGCTAATCTCCTAATCTCCGTTCTTGTTGCGATGCAGTTATGAACTGATTTTATGAAACAAATAACCGTACCTATATATCCAGCAGTGCAAGAAATATCCCTTGATCTTTTCACCTGGTCTGTCATTGAAGAGAGCATTGGGGAGCAAATAATCATCTTCGGTGATCGCTCAAGGACTGAGTCGACAGCAAAGAACCCGCCTGAAGCTTCAGCCTTCAGGCGGGAATTTTTGTGCGTCTCGTCCGTACACTCGGCAACATAAAGATTTCCCGTAGCCGGTAAAAAGAACGGCTATACAGTGTCTTTTACGTAGCATACATTACAGAGAGCATCTGCAGTCGCTCCTGCTTTAATGCGGACACGCCAACACACCATAATTTTAGATGTAATCGAAAATAAACGGCAAAATGGTACATCTTCAGAAAATTTATGACCCAACCCAAAGATCACAAGATCATTATTGTTCAGCATCATCAGATAAACAAGAACAGTACGATCAGACAACATGCAGGCGAAAATACGGTATAATTGATGTAATTCGTTGTTTTCCGCGTTTCAATGGTTGATCTTCAATGCAGAATCTAGGTCATAAATTTTCCGAAGATGTACCGTCTTGCGGCATCTCCACGCCTGTTGAGACTGGACTGTGATTGGTCGCAAGCCTGACATGCGCGACAGATTTAAGATAGGGACTGTCCCAGATCTTAATTTAGCGACATGTCCGAAAGAGGAGCGGTTTATTAAGTCTGAGTTTTAATCAGATTGGTACAATCTGGACCAGGATTTGTTACGATGTCGCCGGAAAGTATCAATAGAGTGGTAATTAAGAAGAAATTAGTAACATTCGCATTCATTATGTAATGGAACAATGTCACAAGGTACTTGAAAATATTTAGTAGAGAAGATATTTTCCAGAACCTGAATAATTTAAAATGAAACGATGACGATCTAGTGTAACACCGTCCAAACAGGCCGATTGCCGCACGGTAACTATCAAGGTCATTCATTACCCGTCATCTCGAACGAGCCAAGCAAATTGTCGCGCGGCTGGATCAAGACAGCAGTCAAGCAAAGTTAACACCCGGAGCCTTCGTATATATATATATAACACATAATGGATTTGGTTGAGAAACTTAAATTATGAGTAACATGTTTGAGCGGTGCGTTATGTACAATGCTCAAAACAATAAATAATATTAGAAAACATAACATAATGCATATTTGCATGCAGTAGTCCATTGCATAGGACAGACAAAACAGGCCAGAAAAATTTGTGCTTGTTTATTATGAAGTTATGAAATTGTAAGAAATCATGGGATTCCAGATTTGTATGATAATCACATAAGTGACATTAGTGCAAAAAAGGCTGACATCCATTTCATCAAGTTATGATACGCATGTAAACATATTAAGCAATATATATATTCGACTTGTTCGGTATCTTCTATATTCTTCGCGTAACATGAAGTTTCCGACGAAAAAGAAACGATAGCAGCACCTAACTCATTATTGGTCGTATATGCGTAATACCTAAGCGTACCTAAGTCATATGCAAATTAAGTAATTACACATTGCAATGTGTTTGGCACATGCTTAAAGGTATTGACTAGACAGCACACGAAGGTGAAAGTAACGGTAGACTCGAAAATCGACAACGTTGGTCGTCCGCGTTGTGCAGAAACGACAGCATATTTATACGTAATAGTTACCACCTGAGATTGAGGGATTCAAGCTGTACGAACACTCGCGTCCGTGCAATTGCACACCGAGGTCGCGAAGCGACCGAGGTGCGCAATTGCACGGACGCGAGTGTATTTACAGCTTGAATCCCGAGGTCGAGGGTGGTAACTGACTTACACAATGACTATTATTCAACACGAGGGATTCATTTTTCTACAATCACCCGATTGACAATGGACTTTGCATGTGTGAAGGTGTTCCAAATTGAAGAGCACGGCTGTGAAGATAACCAGAATAAATGTTGACGATATCATTTTGAACAAAATATTGGAAAGAAGAGACAGTTTTGTTATGATTATACTATTATCATAAGTTTACGATAAATCAATACTGTTGACATAGATGTATAAATAGCTCTTTTTTGCATTTATCAATTAATGTTTGCAGTAAATGGTATTTCCTGTTAAATTTCGTAGCCAGAAGGGTACGATAAATTGAGGCAGTTTTAATCTTAGTGTTGTTGGGCTGTATTGTGGGCTTCGCGACCTCTGTGTACAATGCACTGCCGCAAGTGTTTTACAGGCAAGGCTTTGGTGTAAGACCTCCCATTGAAAAGGTAATATCCTGGACAAAAGACTTGCAGCAGATCCTGTGTCAATTATATTTCGTGAGTCTTACACCAAATCGTTTTAGTTTTAGCTAAAAACCCAGGTTAAGGTTAGTAACTATCTTCTTCAGCTGTGACGGTTTAAACTTCGGTTTTCGTATTACATGAAGGACGACCTGGTGACGAAAACTTCCACAACCCGTTTGACTGGTCCGTAACTCTCACGTTATCGTTACAAAGACTTGTAACATGACATGAAAATTACATATCCATATGTCCATACGCATGATCTCATACCAGACCCATAATTAACGGAATGTCTGACAGAAATTCACGTTTACCGGTATACATTTCACTTGCATCGACACATATATGTAAGGCAGTAAATTAATGCATTGCCATATACAGACGCGTCACATTTTGACTGCTTAGGCTGCAATCAACGTTCAGCAGGCGACAACCAAAGAATAGCCCTACATTTACGGCAGTTCCTGTTATAATGTATGTATAGAAGAATACGCCACACGGCTGGAGTGATTTATAGAACAATGGAGGAGATATTATTTATGGACGTACGACAAAATATTGCTACTTCTCTCGCTGTGCGAGGGGAAATTCTAATGTATTGCTGTGTACTTTTATTGTATACACTTCTTGACTGGTTCGGATTGGTTGAAAAAAATGGACCTACAGCCGAGAAATGTTCACTTTCAACACAGGAGCCGCCGTCCTGTTGAACTCGAGAAGCATGGGCGACAACTCTCGTTCTTCCCATCTTCGCACAGTCGTCCTTTGAAACTATCCGTAGAGGGGAATGTCCGAGTAACTCTCCATTCCTTAAAAATAATGGAGCCGAGGCCCCGACCCACCCACTCACCAAGGCCATGGTTTTAACGCCGATGCTAGTTTAACTGTCAAAGCAGTACATGTTGTCGTGACGATGATGTCACGATAATGTGTCATTTAAGAAGGCATATGAAGTTAACATTGTAAATGATGAACTCTGAATTACGCTCGCTGATTCTGCCTGGTGCGCTTTGTCTTACATGCAGGACATTGTGCATATGACAGTAACTCGAACTGTTTATGGTTGAAGATCGACAGATTAGTCGTTTCCGACCTGGTGTGATTCCACCTCGATCAGTCATGCCTATGGGATGGGAGACAACCCCGTTCGAACTCTCAACTCGTAATATGCAAATCACTCATCCCATCACTAAAGTGATCTGTTTATCTGCCATGTATATAAACGTTTCACAGGCATACTATCATAGAGGAACACGAGTCCCTCATAGCTTAGTAATCTTATGTGGTATATATGCGTTATCACAACATTAGTTAATGTATACTATATAGTGAGTTTCTCTTGAAGCTGGTACAGGCGCCAGCTACCTTAACTCTCCATTCCGTAGAAAGCCAAGTTCTAGCAACTCTCCATTCCTAACAAGCGCTGAATGAGCGCAAAGACCTCCGTCGAGGCAACAGGGTCAGTAGGGGAATAGTATAGTACATCACTGAATAACATAGGGCCGGATGCCAAGCTCAATTTTGCATTTGTTGACGTGAACTTCACCAATGGTAATTAACGTGAGGTTCCCCACTAGCATGTCCAGCTAGGGATGTGGAAGTCACATTCCCCGCAAATAATATTTCTTTGATTTCACGTGCTTGAAATATTGAGGTATGGAATAGAGTATATTGATGGAAAACCTGGAATACTGCTTGAGACATTAGGCCCCTTCCCACCCACACCTCCCCATGAGAGGACACCCCCACCCAAATCAACACGTTAGCGGCAGAAATGAGACCCTGTGTGCCTAGTTTTACCAACTTGCTTGTGATTTTATGCTATAGGCCCTACACATCAACACTTCATATTTTGTACGTGTACAGTATAGCATCCTCATTGACAGAATCCTCTACAAAACACATCTGATTTTACCGACACTTCGTTCTGATCTGTCTCGGCATCATGTGTGGATTCAATGGGCTCGGAATAATTTTGTATACTGGTGGTTACAGGTCACCTTCACCATAATGTATCAATTACTATGGACTTGTACATGTATCACATTCATATTGAATGGTGATGGCTGATGAGAATATTGCCAATATGGAACAAATGGCTGGATTCCAGCGAATAAAAAGTTCATGTTAATCATAAACAACATACAATTAATAATACTATCAAATAATTATGTATATTCCTTGTCGACATCAATATAATACAGACAATATTATGACTGAATCAGGGTAACAGATATCCAAGGGTATATATGTCTACACTAAACTGAAGGAGATCCATGATGCGTATTATATTATGTTGTAAAACTTCACTTGCTAATCTCGATTATGTTGCTTATTGTGAAAATAAATGAAGTTATGAAAATAAATTTAGTATGATTGCCCAGTATCCTCAAATTAGAAATATCTTCAGTAGCTAAAGTTAAGCCAATCATAACAATATATAACACCATGGTACTCAGGAAATGAAGTCTTTGTTTCTAGAAGCTAAATCATTTCTGACACATTCAAGTCCTCACCTGGTCAAGGGAGATAATTTTGTAAAAAAAAACCCCAAAAAAACAAGTATAGATCCACACTGGCGCAGACCAGAAAGTTGTATGACCTTTGATGATATTTGTGGAGCATGCTGCAGGACTTCAACTTTCATGAATCTGATATTATCCACACAACCCATTCTACATGATATTTTTGCCATAGCACCGATAAACTAGATCCCTTCATTTATGTGGTCTAGATCCAGGAGCTATTGGGGGCTGCAGGTTTTGTAAAAGTTAGATCCAATTATTCTGAGAGAAGGAATGAAGTCCGGCATGGTTGTTTTGAGGTAAAACTGGGCATCCTTGAAAATGTCTGACCGATTGACACATGTATCACTCTGCCGGTCATCATTACATGCGTAATGTTTATTTCGTGAGGAATCAGGAGGGGGGGTGGGGGGGGGGGTTGTGGCCAATCACTGACTCTGATGCTTATGTGCTTCATGACCTACGTGACAGGTTTATGGACTTTACAACATGTTGGCAGAAAATTATTGTATCTTACATCAAGTTTATGGCTGGAACTATGAAATAAATTTAAAGGTAAACATATGCCAAAGCATTGTACATGTATATGTGCTATGTCGCTGTAAATTGCAGGATTAGTGGTCTGTGGACTGCGTGGTACAGTTACAGGCAGCGGCACATGTCTGCATAAGTTTTTCAGTGCTCTCCAGGTAAATGGCATGACTGGAAATATGAAATTAATTCAAAAGTAAACATGCCATATATGACATTGTACATGTATAAGCTTATACATGTGACATGTTGCTGTGAATCACACGTTTTTTGGCTTGTGAACTACATGATACTGTTATGGGCAGCAGCACATGTTTGCAGAAGTTTACTGATGGTTTTCCAGTCCGAAACAGGCAGGGAAATATGAATTTGACCCAAAAATCAACCGAACTATTACACAAAAATACTACAATATAGTACATGTTGTTTGTGTTGAAGTTTCACACAATTTGGATTTCACGGACTACGTGACAGGTTTATCATGTACGACACATGTTGGCGGAACTTTATTGATTGTTTTCCAGCCCGAAACAGGCAGGAAAATATGAATTCGCAGAAAAAAGCAAACCTGCATTTTACATAACAAAGACATAAATTTGGTGCATGTGCTGCGCGTTGATAAATCGCACAATTTTGATTTGGCAGACTACGTGAAAGTCTTATGGATTACGGGGCATGTTGGCGGAAGTTTTCCAATGCATTCCCAGTCCCAAGCAAGGAAGGAAATATGAATTTGACCCAAAAATCAACATGACTATTACACAAAAATGCTACAATATTGTACATGTTGTTTGCGTTGAATTTTTGCACAATTTGGATTTCAAGGACTACGTGACAGGTTTATCATCTACACCACATGTTATCAAAACTTTACTAATGGTTTTTTAATCTGAAACAGGCAGGGAAATATGAATTTGCAGAAAAAAGCAAACCTGCATTTTACATAATAAATACATGAATTTGGTACATGTGCTGCGCGTTGATAAATCGCACAATTTTGATTTGGCAGACCACGTAAAAGTCTTATGGGCTACGGGACATGCTGGTGGAAGTTTTAATCCATTTCCAGTCTCAATCAAGCATGGAAATATAAATTTGACCCAAAAGTAAACATGAATTTTGAATAAAAACAAAGAAAAATAGCACATGTTGTTTGTGTTGAATTTTCATACAATTTGGGTTTCACAGACTATGAGACAGGTTTGCCATCTACGTTATATATCAGTGGAAGATTACGGATACTTTTTCCGGGCCCAAACATGCAGCAAAATAAAAAATAAACGAAAAATAAAACATGCATTTTACAGTTTTACACAGCATTACAAGTATATGGACCACGCCCCCTTTGTCCGCTTATTGATTTAACGAATTGGCTATAGTTCGATGGAACGAGACTATCTGCGTTAGAACATATGTCATAGAACATGTTCGCATAGATCTGGAGTAATGAAACACTCTTGGAAACAAGAAATGACTCAAAATACAAACCCGGAAATGGAAAACAACAACATGTCTTGGTTTGAGCGACCTTGGTGACCTTCCCCACCGTAAATTTTATTTCGGGAAATAGAGCCTAATAACGTGTTTGCTGGTGGAAAGGGAATATTTCCTGCCTCCTAGATTTTCACAAATGGTTCCAAAAGGTTTCAAAAAGTTTCAATTTGGAATGGAGTCTATCGGGGGAGAGAAGAAGCGAAAAATCGCATTGTCCGTCTCTCCAAGCTCATGAGCTGGAGGGCCGCCATGTTCAATGCAAGACGGTACATCTTCGGAAAATTTATGACCTATCTCAGGTTCTTAGCGTGACATGTACTTGATCAGGTCAGGGCATTTGCAGCATTTATGTTCTTCATTCAATACATAGTACTGTTCACACGCCCTATGATATGTACTTTTGTATCAAACATTATGCAAGTTTTGTTGTTAAAAAAATAAAACTGAACGTTGAACTTGTAGGCCTACTCGTTTGAAGCAGCAGACATTATAAATTTAGTTGACCTAGATTCTGCATTGAAGATCAACCATTGAAACGCGGAAAACAACGAATTACGTCAATTATACCGTATTTTCGCCTGCATGTTGTCTGATCGTACTATTCTTGTTTATCTGATGATGCTAAACAATAATGATCTTGTGAACTTTAGGATAGGTCATAAATTTTCTGAAGATGTACCATTTTGCATGTTCAATCTCTCGGTGGATGCAGGACAGAACCGGATAGCTCTGGTTTCGAGATTGAGGTGGAACCCGACTACAGAAGCAAGGCCCACTGCAATGCATTGCAATGGGGAACCCCATTATTTCAATTGTGTCCAAAGAAAAAGTGCAAGATTTCGTCGGGAACCATGACGATCCCTATTGGAAATACTATGAGTCGTGGGTTCCCCATATGACAATTATTTGGCGGGAGATTTCACGTTGCGTTCCTAGACCTCCGTCTGATCGACGGAGGTAAAAATAATGGAGCGTTGGGACAATAGAGTGACGTCACAAGTGTGCTTTAAAGGGATGTATTGATTACAATTATGTAGGACGAGTGCGAGGTGGGGTGCTCTTGTAAAGGATCAACCCGGTTTATCTGCCATCGGGTGAGGTGTTCTTCTGAAAGAACACCGGAGCACATGCAAAGTCCATTGTCAACCGGGTGATTCCAGAAAAAGAATCCCTCGTGTTGCACAATAGAGCCAGTGTGTAATATTATGTTATTAACCAAGTGTTTTCATATTGGCCTTAGTAGTAGGTAGCGAGCAAATTGAGTATTTAGCGCTTCACTGCGCATGCGCAGAAAAAAATGGGAGGTTTTGGGGCGGTATTGGGGCGTGTGCGCATGCGTGAGTGGTGTGTGGTGGAAGGTGGGACCAAGATGGCGGCCAGTATTTGTGTCGTGTGTGGTGTGGGTCCAAGATGGCGGCCAGTTTTTGTGTCGTGTGTGATAGGAGGTGGACGAAGATGGTGTGGGTCCAAGATGGCGGCCAGTTTTTGTGTCGTGTGTGGTAGGAGGTGTGACCAAGATGGTGTGGGTCCAAGATGGCGGCCAGTTTTTGTGTCGTGTGTGATAGGAGGTGTGACCAAGATGGTGTGGGACCAAGATGGCGGCCAGTTTTTGTGTCGTGTTGTCGAAAAAAAAAAGTTCCGGCAAAAAAAAAAAAAAAATGTATTCATGCGCGGTGATGCGGTTTGGCCGTGGTTTTGGCGGTGATTCGGTCTCGGGAAAAAGCTTCCGCGGAGAAAAAGTAGTCCCTAGATAAAATGGTCCGATGGGGTCGAGTGAGGTATCAAAGTGAAGCTTAGGTGAAGGGGCATCTAATGGGTTGGGTGTGGGGTTGACATATCGGCCTTCTGCGCATGCGCGGCGGCCGAAGGGTATGAAAATAGCCTTTTTGGAGTTATGGGAGCCCCTAGTTGACCGATGGGGTCGAGTGAGGTATCAAAGTGAAGCATTCATGAAGGGTCATCTGATGGGCTGGGTGAGGGGTTGAACTATCGGCATTCTGCGCATGCACGGTGGCCGAAGGGTATGGAAATAGCCTTTTTGAAACTAGGGGAGCCCCTAGTGGACCGATGGGGTCGAGTGAGGTATCAATGTGAAGCATTCATGAAGGGGCATCTAATGGGTTGTGTGTGGGGTTGACATATCGGCCTTCTGCGCATGCGCGGTGGCCGAAGGGTATGAAAATAGCCTTTTTGGAACTAGGGGAGCCCCTAGTGGTCCGATGGGGTCGAGTGAGGTATCAAAGTGAAGCATTCATGAAGGGGCATCTAATGGGCTGGGTCAGGGGTTCACATATCGGCCTTCTGCGCATGCGCTGTGGCCGAAGGGTATGAAAATAGCCTTTTTGGAACTAGGGGAGCCCCTAGTGGACCGATGGGGTCGAGTGAGGTATCAAAGTGAAGCATTCATGAAGGGCATCTAATGGGCTGGGTGAGGGGTTGACATATCGGCCTTCTGCGCATGCGCGGTGGCCGAAGGGTATGAAAATAGCCTTTTTGGAACTAGGGGAGCCCCTAGTGGACCGATGGGGTCGAGTGAGGTATCAATGTGAAGCATTCATGAAGGGGCATCTAATGGGTTGGGTGTGGGGTTGACATATCGGCCTTCTGCGCATGCGCGGTGGCCGAAGGGTATGAAAATAGACGTTTTGGAACTAGGGGAGCCCCTAGTGGACCGATGGGGTCGAGTGAGGTATCAATGTGAAGCATTCATGAAGGGTATTTGATGGCTGGGTGGGTGCATGTAAAATTTTTCCTGAAAAAAAAATACGGAACACGGACTTTATCGAAAAACCTGGGAAAATGCCTATATGGGGTATGAGGGGTATATAGGTCGCCGGGCTTAACGGGGCTTGTCTATCAACAGAGTTATCTTCCCCTAGTTCCATGTAAAAATTTTCCTGAAAAAATACGGAATACGGACTTTATCCTAAATTACGGGAAAATGCCTATATGGGGTATGGGAGGTATAGGACCATCCTGGAAACGTACTTCTATACATTTGCGGTAGGGTTGTGAGGTCTCGTTTTACTCGTCTCGTCATTTAGAACATGATAGGAAGTGTCCCCGTGCGAATCGGTGAAATTTTTGAAAAAAGTCACCGAACCCCATATAGTCCCATACTGAGGGTATAGGATCAATGTTTGTCCCCCTGGAAACGTACTTCTATACATTTGCGGTAGGGTTGTGGGGTCTCGTTTTACTCGTCTCGTCATTTAGAACATGATAAGAAGTGTCCCCGTGCGAATCCGGTGAAATTTTTGGAAAAAAGTCACCGAGCCCCATATAGTCCCATACTGGGGTATAGGATCAATGTTTGTCCCCCTGGGAAACGTACTTCTATACATTTGCGGTAGGGTTGTGGGGTCTCGTTTTACTCGTCTCGTCATTTAAGAACATGATAGGAAGTGTCCCCGTGCGAATAGGTGAAATTTTTGAAAAAAGTCACCGAACCCCATATAGTCCCATACTGAGGGTATAGGATCAATGTTTGTCCCCCTGGAAAACGTACTTCTATACATTTGCGGTAGGGTTGTGGGGTCTCGTTTTTCACGTCTCGTCATTTAGAACACGATAGGAAGTGTTGCGGAGCAGATCAGTGAAATTTTGAAAAAGTCACCGAGGCCTGGGTAGGCCCATAGGCCTATACTGCATGGCTATGGGTGTATAGGCCCATACGGGGTGGACATGTTGGAGTCTAGGTGAGTCCCTAATGGTCCAATGGGGTCGAGTGAGGTCTTATTTTTGAAGCTCTCGTGGAGGAGCACTTGACTACACTAATGGTTCGTCCGTGTTCAATAGTCTGCGCATGCGCAGATCTGGCCGTAGTATAGAAAACAGGCATTTTAGAAAGATTTGCTATGTAGGGGGTGTGTTTGAGTTAGAGATGAGCTAATCACGGTTCAGAATGGGTCGTGTGAGGAGTGTCAAAGTGAAGCTTATTGTGGGGTAAGTCAGAATGGAAGTGTGTTTTTGAATGCATGTCGCGTTAATCTGCGCATGCGCAGTTGGTTGTAGTAAGTAAAGTGGACATTTTCGGGTAGTACATGAAGGTATTTGGGATCGAGATGGGCTATTCACGGTTCGAATGCGTCCTGGAAGGTGTCATCTTGTAGTTCTCGGGGTGTACATTCCGATTTGAGGGATGTTCGCGTCATCTGTGACGTCATCGGTGACGTCATCGATGACGTCATCAGTAGGAGTATTAGCGAAAGTGAGCCTTTTGGGGCAGTGCATTAAGGTATTTGGTGTGGAGATGGACCATCCGCGTTGCGAATGCGTCGTGTGGGGTATCATGTTGTAGCTCTCGGAGTATAGACCCTGATTTCAGGGATATTTATAGCATCTGTGACGTCATTGGTGACGTCATTAGTACAAGTTGTAGCGAAAGTGGGCCTTTTTAGCAGTGAAGGATGTTATTTGGTGTAGAGATGGACCATCCGCGGTCCAAATGGACCGTGTGAGGTGTCATCTTGTAGCAACGCCCACCAACACCATTCTTAATGCTTCAACGCCCTGGTGAAATAGCTCAGAAGCTCTGATATTCCATGGAATTGTCACTAATTCTTCGAAATGCGGTGATGCCCGTCAACGCCCGTCGTTACACCTTAACACTCTAACATAACGCCATGATATAGACCAGAGAGAGAGAACAGCAACAGCAACAACAACAAGGATGACACATGAGAGAACAACAACAACAAGAAGTTTTTTTCATATAGTTTATTCTCCCCAATGTTACATCATACCCACGCTGGGTGAGCCGCGTTGGGTATATTTACAATTCAAGAAGATTCTTATCCAATCAGAGGCCACCATTTGCATGTTTCATATTCGTTCCTGTCCGTTAGATGTATTCTTGTCCAATCAGAAGTCTCCATTTCAGAAAGTGCCATCTGAACCGTTTATTCTAATCATCGTCGGGCAGGCCAGGATACCGTTGAGGCAACATATCCTCAGATAGTTGTTTGCGCATTCTGAGTATCTATCAGTGCATGGGTGAATACTTTCATCCGATGGAGGTGGTGGTCAGTTTAACCACGAAGAACGCAACATTGGTCATTATCTCCACTATCCACTTGGTGTTACAATTCAAGAAGACTTGTCCAATCAGAGGCCACCATTTGCATCTGTCATATTCGTTCCTGTCCGTTAGATGTATTCTTGTCCAATCAGAAGTCTTCATTTCAGAAAGTTCCATCTTCGGCCATGTTCGCTTTGAACCGTTTATTCTAATCATCATCGGGCAGCCCAGGATACCGTTGAGGCAACATATCCTCAGATAGTTGCTTGTGCATTCTGAGTATCTATCAGTGCCTGGGTGAATACATTCACCCGATGGGTTGGTCGGTCAGCTTGGTCACGAAGAACGTAACATTGGTCACACTGTCCACTGTCCACTGTCCACTTGGTGTTGGGGCGTTGCAACCGGGCCCATTCCAAGGGATCCACGGTGTTCAGTTTCTCCAGCATCGTCTCTAGCGACACTCGGTTAATGATGGTAAACGGTTGGTCAAATACCCGGATGTTACTGCTCGGGTAAAAATATCGGACTTGGACTGTCTCTTTATGCTGCAGCACATAACCAAACGCCAGATTCAATTTGAAGGCCGTAGTTTGATCTTTGAAGATGGCTTCTACGTAGCTACGTAGACCGCGAGGTCGGTCAGTCGGAAATTGTAGATATCTTGAATAGGGCGATGACGGTGGAAACAGTGCCGTATCATGGACCAATGGCGCCGATAGATGTCACTCACTGGATGGGCGCCCTGTAAGAGATCGCTAAGAACATTTATGGGCTCGTCTAGAAAATGTTCGATGTTGTCAGGCGTATGACTCGAAACCGTAACGGTGGGGTCCGGCTGGATATCCAGGCTCTGAACTGTGGGTATAGACGGGCTCTCCTTCATCGCATCACCAGTGGCATTCGTCTCCCCGGGCTCATCTTCACTAGGTCTGACCTTCCGCGGCTCCTCCTCAGTAGGAAGTTGTCGCACATGCCATGGTACCGGGGCATGAATCAACCGTTGGTGTCGCAGCAACTGACTGCGTCGTTTGAAGAGTTGACCACAACCGTTACATTGTTCCGTCGCGCCCTCGTGGAATGAGCGTTCGTGGCACAGTAAATGATCTTCCCGATTGAATGACCGTGCGCAGGTTGTACAAGTATACCGAGCATCGTTGTGGGTGGAGGCCTCGTGGCGTCGTAAATTATCTAGACGAGTAAACGGCTTCTGGCAAGTTGTGCAAGTGAACATCTTGGTGGTTGACAGAGTGTCTGATGAAACGTCCAGGCCGCTTCCCTTTTATAGCACGCTAGCTGATGATCTATTTTTAGCACACTCAGTTCAATTATCCCCAAGTCGAGGGCCGAGCCGTGACATCTTCGGTAACATCCGTGTCTCTTCGGTCACCACCGTCAACGATCAACATGTAGACATATAGAGTATGTACGGCATGTTATGGTATTCATCAGTGCATGAGTGACGCATTCAGCCGATGGGAGTGGTCGGTCAGCTTGGTAACGAAAAACGTAACATTGGTCACACTCTCCACTGTCCACTTGGTGTGGGGGCGTTGTTGTTGGGCCCATTCCAAGGGATCCACGGTGTCCAGTTTCTCCAGCATCGTCTCTAGCGACACTCGGTTAATGATGGTAAACGGTTGGTCAAATACCTGGATGTTACTGCTCGGGTAAAAATATCGGACTTGGACTGTCTCTTTATGCTGCAGCACATAACCAAAGGCCAGATTCAATTTGAAGGCCGTAGTTTGATCTTTGAAGATGGCTTCTACGTAGCTACGTAGACGGGCGAGGTCGGTCAGTCGGAAATTGTAGATATCTTGAATAGGACGATGACGGTAGAAACAGTGCCGGATCATGGGCCAATGTCGCCGATAAATGTCACTCACTGGATGGTCTTCGTGTAACAGATCGCTGGGAACATTTATGGCTTCGTCCACGAAGTGTACTTTGCCCTCCACGTCGTACAAAATCTGGCCCATGGTCTTGTCGTCGGAATTTGACTGTTGAATTAGGGCGACATCATCATCGGCCCTCGTGCGATGGGTGGGAG
>JAVTVY010005486.1:0-41988 GCA_036873755.1 Hanleya hanleyi | reverse complement strand
ACATTACAAATTTCACATATTGTGTACATATAGTTTCTCTTGCCGTTACATTAAAAATAATTCTTTTTAAAACATTTTATTTTCTCGATTTCAACTGCATCACGTATCTATAGGCCAAAATCCCGCCCAATCGTACCATCTCCTTGATCCAAACCGATTCTTGCAATCTAACTCTGCATGAATCCACAGAAATCCAAAGCTACATGTATCATTTGGATTGTTGGATACAGATTGCTAAAATTTTACGGGAATCTGCTGTATTTCCGTGAAGTAATTTGCATGAGTGCTAAATTTCAGTATTTTAGGGAGTCTCCTTTTGAAATAGGGAGTCTCAAATACGTCAAGACTCATTGTTATTTAAAAGACTTCCTGTATCTGATGATATAAAAACTATAGTATCTTGTATGTAGCCTAATTTGCGTAATGGCACACAGGGACTGTGGAGCAAAGGGGTCTGGGTGGGCTTCAGCCCCCTCCCCCCACTATTTCAGACAGCAAGTCCTATCTAAGGTTGCACCAATCCAGCATTTAGCATGGCCGATATAGAGTTCAGCCCCCCACACACATTTTGAAAAACACACTCCGATGCCTAGCACACAACATTTTTTGCTGCCTATTAAAAAAATGAAATATGGTAACGTTTGCTAGATAAGTACTGTTAAGACATGTAGTATAAAATAATCTGTCGCCTTAAGATTTTGGGTGGTAATGATGGATTAATCAAAACTTTTGGCAAGTATGACCTATAGGTCTGGTCTATCGATCTACTACTTGTCATAAATCCTCAATTTATTGCTATTTTCAGGCCTTCAAGTGCCTCCTATATTTTCGAATCATTCCTATATTTTCCTATATTTTACTCAAAACCTCCTATATTTCCTATATTTTGACTTTTTCTCTTGAAAACTTTCATCAGTGCTCTGTAATGAGTCAAACTGACAGGAGGAAATTCATTTCAGACAATTTTTTTCACATCGCTTTGCTCGGCAAATATGAAACATTTAAATCTCTCTATGCTGAATCAAACAACAGAACAGGTCACCTGAAAGACCACCACTATGACCTCAATCAGTGAAAATAATTTGATTAAACACCAGAAAACTACCAAGTTTGGAACATACAATGTAGTACAGACCTGTCTTACACTCCTTTATTTCCTATATTTCCCTATATTTTATTCAGAAAATTCCTATATTTCTCCTATATTTTCACTGTGAGCCACTTGCAGGCCTGTGTTTTAGACCCCTGTTCATGTTTGTTCTTGAGTTTTGTACACTACTCACACATGGGAGTGTTTGGTACAATAAACTTGAATTGAATTGATCGTACATTACCTTCTCAACTATGAATAAAATGTTGCATTCCCTTCAGGTACCTGTATGTCAGATGCATCCCTCACAACCATTGACGAAGTCTGCCATACTGCTAACACATCCTCTTCCACCCACAGTTACCTCCTTTTACTGATTGAAGTGCATTTTGACCTGGATTGATCGGCCATAGTTAGGGGGTAGCAATATCAGATTAATTACCAAACCAGAGTAGAACGATGATCAGGGCTATTAAACATGGTCGACATTTTTCTTTTGGTTCGGTAAAACTTTCAACCAATTCTTGTTAGCTGGAGAGTTATATGTTCTAAAACCTATAAATAATTTATCTACCTGTCACAATTAAAGTAAAAGACAACCATAGCGACTATACTGTGATGTATTAAGTAAAATTTCTCTATGTTTTGGCAGGGTGACTATCATGAGAGACAAGGAGACAAGACGGAGTAAAGGTGTGGCCTTTGTTCTCTTCCTGGAGAGGGATTCTGCTTACCGCTCAGTCAGAGCTCTCAATAATACAGAGGTTTGTGACTCAGTGAGAGCTCTCAATACTTGCCTACCAATCAGTCAGAGCTCTCAATAATATAGATTTTGTGACCATACATGTACTTGCTTACCGTTCCATCAGAGACTTCAATGTTGTTGAAAACAATGTTATATCATTGATCGCTCAATCACTCAGAGCTCACAATAATACTTAGATTTGTGCCTATTAGTACTGTTCAGTCAAAAGCTTTCAGTCGTTCATAGGTCATTCTGTCATTGAATTGAATTGAATTGAAAGACCAGATGTTCTGCTGTCATTGTTTGCAGATGTTTGGGAGAAACATAAAGTGTAGCATAGCTAAGGACAATGGGAGAGCGTCAGATTTTATCCGACGGAAGGTCTATCCTGACAAGACCCGGTGTTACGAGTGTGGGGTAAGTGATAGCAAATTCTTATATTCTGTACATGTATATGGGTCATTCCATGAAATGGGGGTAGCAAAGTGTGACATGCAAACCAATTTTGAAAAGATGCCAATTCATGGCTGCACTGAGTCAGGGCTAATATTGATATACAGAGATTCGGAAAACGTAAGAAAACAGATAATATTCCACAATTTGAGAGAAAAATAAAATAATAAAGTTGCGCGTGTAATGAGGACACCAAACTATATACAAAATTCACCACATAACATGTTGATTTGAGTATCAAATAGAATAAAAACATGATCAAATTGTTAGAATATTTAATCCTATTCTTAGTCAGCATATTTAGTGGCATCGACTGCCTCAATCCAATCAAGTTGTGCATGTAACATGGACACGGAAATGGCTTCGTGTCCATTCGCATACATCATGTGCAATCACCATTCTATGTCGCCATCAGAATCTGGACTCTTACCATCAAACTGATCATGGCACATGAATATTTTATATGCAAAACTTGTCTTAATTTGTCTTTCTTTCTTCTGGAATCAACATTTGTTTGTCACACATGTAACGAAGTGGCAAACGTAACTGCTGAGGACGCGAAGTAGCACGATACTACTTACCCCCTATTTTATGCAACTGTGTCATCATACGGCCCCTGCTCTAAAGTGGCTCGACCAGCCATGTCGCAAATATTGGGTTCCATTGCTGCACATTGTAATTCATGCCAAAAAAAAGAGTAAAATGCAGGCCGAGGGTGTGCGTGTAACCACATGAAAGTGGACACGAAAGCGAAATATAAAAGTATATTCTCACTACAGCTAGACACGTCAAAATCCTGTCATATTTGGATCGATAATAGACAAGATTAGCCTGGTTCAAGAATAGTTTTGAATGACCACTGAATGACCTTTTCTTGGTGACAGGTAAGCGGTAAGGTAAGTAACAAAAGAGGACACCATGCGTTACACACGCTACCTGAATTTTAAGGGTCTCATGCATCCAGAATCTGCATTTAAGTGTGATTGATATGAAATAAACTGAAATAAATTGAAAGACAAGGGCCAGATCGATACTTTAATTAAGTTGTTTTATTGATCAAATTTATTAACAATTCACATTTTTGGGGTCCGTGGATGTCCTCATATGCTGACACAGATGGTCCTCAAAAAGTAATGGGTGTACATATAACTAAGATGTTATCTTATGTATATCTACTTGTATCTGGCATTAAATAGGAATAAATGTCTTTCAAATTAGTGTAATATTTTAGGAAATTCACTGGTTTTAAATTTGAGTGCTTGGTGGTGACCCCATTTGATGGAATGACCCATATGACATTGCATCTATTTATCCGACTTCGATACTTTCACTTGACGATACTCCTTTTGTTAAGCCGGCTTAAAGGTGAACTGTAAAGCTTTTAATTTTTTTCTAAAATGTTGCTTACATACATCTTGTGTTACGTGACATAACTGTTATACGATTTTAGGGCAAATATATTTTGCTAAATTGTACTAATAACAATATTAAAGTTATCCTGTTATAAATCTGTATTGAAAACTTGCATCGCTTGTCTCTCTTTGCTTGTAGAATGTTATGATGTTATAGAGGTCTCATTCATTCAAGTTTTAGTTAATGTATCATTTTACATGGCGTCATGCTACATCGAATGAATGAGTGAGGACCACTATAACGTCATTACGTTCCAAAAACAATGGGAGGCAATCAATGACGTTTTCGAAAGTTGTGGCTCCCGTTTTCTGGTGGTATAAGTTTTGGCTTCTCATATACTTGGAAAAAGAAAATAATCCACAGAACTATTACCACACATAAACCACTATAACTACAAAGACCTTGATTTCTGATATTTTAGCAGAACATTGGAAAGCTTTGCAGTTCACTTTTAAAAGCGAACATATTTTGTGATGGTGATTTCCGTCTGTGGCTTCTTCCAGCCGTCCATCCATCTGTCGTGCCGTCCATTTGTATCTGGTCTATATCTAGGACAGATTCCTATCTACAGTTCCAATTTTTTGTGAGTGGAAAATAATGTCTCGCATACCAAAATGGAGCTCGACATCAGAGGTCAAAGGTCACTGTCACCTTAAACTTCAGAAATCATTTAAGACTGCTGATTTTTTCGTGAGTGGATTCATTAGGGGGAAAAGTTGTCGCGTATAAAAATTTAGGTCATGGTCAAAGGTTACTGTGACCCCAAAATCGGGAAATCTTAAAAAAGTAGATACATTATGGGGAGGCGATATCTCCCATACCAAAACTGAGGTCAAGGTTAAAGGTCAAGGTCACTAATTTGACCTCAAAATAAGGAAATTGTTAAAAATGGCAATTTTTGTCTAAGTAGATATATTAGGGGGAGACAATCTGTCATGTGCTAAAATTGATGTCAAGGGCATTGTGACCCCAAAATTGGAAAATCTTTAAAAATTGCAATTTTTTGGTGTCCGTATATACATTAGAAATTTCAAGGTCACTGTCACCCCACAATCAGGAAATCATTGAAAATGGTCAAGGTCACTAAGGTCAAGGTGACTGTTAAGGTCAAGGTCACCGTTGCCCCACAATCAGGAAATCATTGAAAATCTCAATTTTGTGTGAGGATATTTTAGGGGGAAACGATGTTATGTGCAGGTATATATTGAACTTCAAGTCAATTTTGGTTCTTGTTTCAAAATGGTATATGTATCTGAAACCCCCGCCCCATTGTTGAATACCCAGATACGAATCCCACATCGGTCAGTTCTTGCCACTTTGATCATCCCGGAACTCAGCTTGGGTCACTCTGGGTAGTTCATATCACAGCTCTCCCGATCATGCATTTTGCTTGGGGAAATGTCATATCTCTTCCTGTGCTTATATGTGGAAATTGTGTTGGCAAAACTGGATGAAAGGATGCTTCATATTAGTATGCTATTGAAAGACATGCAGTGCTTACGTTAGGCCTAGTGGAAAAAATCTTTGGTTTCCTGTTACCCAACCATCCCTAGCTATTTGGCACTGATCCTAACCAATCCGAACAAGGGAGACAATCACTACTGAAAAGTAGGAAAGAAGTGTGGAGAGTTATTGTCACTCTGAGAAGCTGGTGAGAAGCACCGTCTATGCACACTCTTCTATGATGTCATCGCTAGTGTGTATTTTGAGGAACAGTTGTCGCAAACCACTGATAAATACGACTGATTGCCAGTTCGTTTCCTGTTCATTTGCGAATACAGTGAATGAACTAGTAGCTAAGCTGCCCCAGGATTGTGAACATTGCACGTTTATCGTGTTTATCCCAGGAAGTATCACCGTGAACATCCATTCCCGACACCAGTGTTCAAGTTAGCACACTTGTCATTCTGCTCGGAATTTTTCTTAAACTTTGAGTACTAAACTTAAATGGCCAAAAAGCCTGCCTATCTATCCTAGTCAGGGGTTGAAATGTTCACAAATACTTACAGGACATTTGTCAAGAATTGTCTGGCATATAATTAAAATTGATTGGAAAACTGCAGGACAGTGCCAATTTTCTGCCGGACATGTCTTGCAAATAGATAGCAATTTCGACCCCTGCTGTCCAGTCGTAATGGGAAACCAAGATATATTTCGGATCCACTTGGCCTTAATAATATTTTGGCAACTCATATGCAGGAATATAAGGAGAGAGCAAGATGTAGTATAAACTTCCCAGAACTACCCAAGGTTGACATGGCTTGACATTTTTCATAGTGCATGGTAATCTCTAGTGTGTGAACTAGCCAATGCAGGAATTGTTAGACCACCACACCATGATCGAAAGGAGGTTAAGCCTAGCACACTCAAAGAGCCATTCCCTGAGCCTCCAGTATCTGTTGTCCCAGGGGATAACTCGGCTCGTGTGGTTTCAGCACACACGGTGAGCAAAAGGTTCGCCAAATTGATTCCATTTCCTGCGGAACACCAGATCATGTGATCTTTCATTTGACCGGGTCCATGTAAAAATGTCCATTTTGAACAGCCATATATAAAAATCATGTGAATATAAAATGCATTTCATTGGTCGTTTAAATAAAAGGGCTGAGCTGTTAGCTTACGTTTGCTGCACACGGTGAGGATTTCGTCTTGCGAGGCAGGAATTATCAAACTAAATATATTGCTTGCAGTCTTGTGAGGCGAAAAACTCAGCAAAAACTGGCCGCACACAGAGCTATCCCCTGAGCCAACAGGCACTTGAGGCCGTTGACTCAGGGGATAACACTTGACTCAGGGGATATCTCTCGTGTGTTCAGGGCTTCAAACTTTGCTTCTGATTCATGAAATGAAAACATATAATCTCACAAAACTGTTTCCCCCACAGGAGGAGGGTCATGTAAGCTACAGTTGTCCGAAAAACTTACTGGGTGACCGAGAACCCCCGAAAAAGAAAGAGAGGAAAAGAAAAGGACAAGACGATAGGTATGGTATAATAAGCTCTTGTGTGATTTTGATTTCCTAGAAGGGAGTTGTTTCACATCTTCAATGTTTTCGTAATGTCATGGACATGCATTCAAATCAGGGCCGCACAAATTGCGCGAATACTCATTTCGTTTGCGCAATGGTTATGCAGATAAAGTCCGGCAAAATCCTTTGTCCGTTCACATGAATAAAAATTGATATAATCTTACGAATATTTATAATTTAAAAAAAATCATCCCGATATCGTTGAAATCTAAGCACTGGCTCGCATCTTAAGGTAAAACTGCGCATCGGCGCATCAAGTCTCAGTGAAAGGATACCAGCCGCTTGTTGATTGGGCAGGAGATGCCAACAGTGTGATGTGTGGATTCGAGCAATTGGACAGAATCTGAAAGTGACAAATTGTGGATCAAGTTGGATGCGAGAAGAGTGAATCTGTAAATAACACGGGGCCATGGGAGTTTTTCTCTTGAAGGATCATTATAGCCCGGTTCTCCATATTCCAATCTGATTGAAACCAGATCCATGGAGTATTTTGGATCATGGACGGACATGTAATTCGAGGCTGTTCGGTTACCTCCTGGCATGAAAATAATTGTTGACAGTTACATCATATTTGACCAATCATCACGTTTGACAGGACTGGATCCGACCAGTTAAGGGACTGAATTCAAAGCATTAATTTTGACGTTTGTCTGTTTGTATGACTTCAGGTATACTGGTACCTTAATCTTGGCATGCTTGGAGGTCAAAGATCAAGGACAGGGTCCCAAACACGGCAATGCTGTATTTGTGGAAGTTATTATTGCTACACTTCCAAAATATGCATATATATGGTGATCCCTCCAATAATTCAATCACAGGAAGTGAAATTTCCCATTATAAAATCTGGAGGTGATCAAATTTATTTTAACAAGAAGTTGACAGAATGGTTCAAAATCATGCAGACAATCCATTATTTCTTTATTATTTCAATGATTTTAGAGTGATCAAATTCATTAGAACAGCCAATTGAATTTTGTCTCCAGTATCGGAGGTTATTGAATTTGGAAAGCGAGATTGAATTATTAGAGAGATTACCTTATATTTCGAGTGAGTCTGTACTGAAATTTATTGCATGTTTTCTCCATGTGGAGTTGCAAATATTAAGTCTGGTCAAATGTGCAGGCAGATTTTGAAGTCCCGTTTCTTTTTTTTCCGCTGGACTGGCATTAAACTTGCATTTATGGTATGGGAATATCACAGATTACTATTTTTTGTTTCAGGTCCCCCGGTGAAGAGGAGGACGAGGACAGTGATGTTGCTGATGAAACTGGTTTAGATAGCCTCTCAGCAGCCATTAACTACCAGGTATGTGTCACTCCAGGGTGTTAGATATCCTTAATTTGGGCACAACCTCTTTTCAGCACAGCAACATTTTTTTAGGCAGGGAAACAAGCCCAATTTAGATGAAATCCCCAATTTCTGGAAAAATTAGTTAGGTTTTGACTCCGAAATGAAGCTTGAAGGGATAGTAAACCCTTGAAAAAGTATGTTGTAAATGAAAAAATAGTTCCATCACTGTCCAAAATTATTTTTTATTTATTTTTGCGATTTTTTTAAACTGAATAAAACACATTTAATATATGTGTTTGTATGGTGGTCTGTTACGACCATCCATTTTCCTATTCTCTCAATTATTGCAGATACCCACAAAACACTCATCGTTATGCTGGCTCAGTAGGGAAGTAGACATCGATAGGAAAGTATTTTGAAGGTTTAACGTGGAACATTATTGCTTATTTAATGGTTAAACAACCATATACATAGATTACATAATTGGACCTAGATTATGCAACTGGACCAAAAATATTTGTTTGTCATTTCACCAACATTTGTCTGTACACAACTTCGTTAGGAAGCCCATGGTGTGCAAGGCGGTCTTCAACTACAACCTGCGCACAGGTACATATTGCAAAATTGTCGAATATATACATGAGAGCTCCCCGTTACCTTATCGGCAAATTAGCCAAGATGGTTCCTCTCAGACATGCAGATTTGTTACTATGTCGATGTCTAGTCCATATTACAGTGTGCATAGCAGTACATTTAATTAAAGAAAAATTATAACATCGAGAAATATCAAAAAGAATAATGAGGAATGGCACCTAAAGTTTATCGTTTTTTTGCTCAGTTGGAAAAAATGGAAAAATAAATAAAAAATACTTTTGGACAGTGATGAAACTATTGTTTCATTTACAACATACTTTTTTCAAGGATTACGGTAATTTCCCTATTAATTCGCGATGTGATGAAACTCGCCACTCCAAAAATTGGCTACTTTCGAATTATTTGTCGAGCGAATTCCAGAAAAACGCGAGTGTTCGAATTAAATGTCGCGCCGATTTTCACGGGAGATCCAAAATGGCGGACCGCTTTGCTGTGGTCGTAGTGATCGTATTTATTACGGTGTATTAACTTTGATGTCTCATCATAGTTTCCATAAAAGGCAGTGTATGATGTCAGAAAATCTCCTCTACCCTGATAAAGGCGTCTAATTTTATTCGAGGAACCCGACTGCGGCGAAACGCGATCAAGTTAGGATAAAATTACAGGACTGCGGAGTTAATTGAATCATTTTTTTTCCTTATAGACTGTAAGTAATAGTAATTCAGTCTGATTATATTGTACCATTCCCTGTTGTTTCTCTGCGCTTACGAATAATAGCATACGGCGACATACTATACGAGATTCTAGTAACATATTCACTTTACTTTCATCGGCACGAACTCCGTGGCGAAAACGGGAGTGTTCGAATTTATTGTTTCACAGGTATATTGAAAATGCTCCCGTTTTCGTTTTATTAGGATGGACAAAATCACGACAGGGGAAAAATCGGCCGTTTTCGAATTAAATTTGGAAGGTGAATTAATAGGGAAATTACCGTACTACCCCTTTAACTGATGGGGATGTCCCTGAAGGTCACAAACCGCCATTGAAGTTTCTGGGTGAAAGATTATCATCAGGACTCGACTTCTGGCAAACATTGATGGGCCATTATACCTGACTGGACCACAAATGGTCTGTGACATATTTTAAAATGTTTCTATAATATCTGACTCTCCTATATATCAAACCACCTTTTCATTTTTTAATCGGAAAGAATCTGGGCCAGTTTGATTGGCCATCCCCAAAATTTGCCGTAATGGTGTTGAGCGGGATGACCCTATTTGTGGCGGTCTTATCTAAAAAAAAAATAGTGGAGAATGTATGCGGATTTTTTTTTTATATGTTTGAACGGGAAGGCCAGGATACCTGGTGTGGTGGATCATTTGTGGCGGCAAATATTAAGGAATATATTCTTCTCAAGATGTGCTCAGCCAATTTACTTACTAAGCAAAGCGATTATTTAGTGGTTTCTAACCTGAACATATCTCAACATTGATTCTTCAACGTGAGAAAAATCGGCAACGATTTGGTGTAAGACTCACGAAATATAATGACAAAGGATCTGCTGCAAGTTGTATTGTCAGTCTTTTGTCAAGGATATTACCTTTTCAATGGGAGGTCTTACACCAAAGCCTTGCCGAAAAATCTTTAGCTGCAGCAGGCTGGACACAATGTCATTGCCAATAGGATGTTGCAAAAAAAAAAGGAGCTTGGGAGTTGCTATACAATTTAATTGAACAAATAGACCCAATTTTGTTGGCAATCTGCCAAGGTTAATGAACGAATGCCTCGTGTGAAACCACATTTACAGTAACTCTGTTAAAACTGAACTTTTCACCCCCAGTTTTGGACCTTTCTAAACTTCATGTTCTAATAAATGTGATCACCCCCTGATTTTATGGTGGGAAATTTCATTTCATATTATTGAATCAGTCAGAGTATTTACTGTACACATATGCAGGCCTACAAGTGCCTCCTATATTTCCTGTATTTTCCTATATTTTTGAGTCATTCCTATATTTTCCTCCAAACCTCCTATATTTTTCTCATTAAAACTGTCACCAGTGCTCTGGAATGAGTCAAATACAGAGCAATTGGCACGAGGAAAAACATTTCAGAAAATTGAAACATTTAAAATCTCTCTTTGTTGAACCAAGCAGCAGAACGGGTCTCTTCAATTGCCACCACTATGACCACATTCAGACAGTGGAAATAATTTGATAAACACCAGAAAACTACCAAGTTTGGAACATACAATGTAGTAGTGACCTGTCTTACATGCCTTTATTTCCTATATTTTGTTAAGAAAATTCCTGTATTTTTTGACAAATTTCCTCCTTTAGTTTCTCCTATATTTTCACTGTGAGCCACTTGCAGGCCTGCATATGTACTGATATGTTAGCCCCGTGGGGCTTTTGGGGATTGACCTGCGATGTCGTTGTGCACATCGCAGGTCATGGTAAGAATACGCCTCAGCTCCTCAGAGAGCTACTAACTGAGGCATCCGTGTGGTTCCCTGGTGTGAAAAGGAATAGGACCCAACGTCATGATATACCTGAAATATAGTTGAAAGCGACGTTAAATCATATTCACTCACTCACTCCCTGATATGATATCTTTACATCGTTGAATTCAACTCTCACGTTATTCTTCCACAGTATCAGAAGATGAGTGCAGAGACGTCAGCATATGGTCTGGGGACGAGCTATACAGACTGCGAACCCTCGGAGCCCAAGAGGAAAAAATACAAAAAGGACGCTTATTTTAGTGACGAGGAGGAGTTGGATGATTAGCATTGATTGCCATGGTAATCCATTGGATTATTGATAAACTTTCAAGACTGATGGAGCAGCAGCTAGGTCGATTTGTTAATAGAGCTGAAACGAATGGCGAATTTTGGCATTCGAAGCTACTATTCGAATAGCATTCGGACATTCAGTTGCATCCTTGAACACCAGGCGACGCATTAGTCGATCCGTCGACTGAAATTGGCAGGTAAACATGATTATAGCTTCCTATGTTATTTGATTTAATTACCACAAATAAAAGATATACTAATAATGAAGGGTAATTATGGTCAACCCACCCAGTGAAATTAATCAGAGAAATTGATCGACAGTTGTGAACAACAACATTGCCTTGTGCAGCATACGAAAACATGAGATTGATCTAATCAAAACCCCTCAGCTTTCCCCAAGTGATTGAGACCCATGTGTAATGTGAATTGGGGAAGAGATAGTTCTATGTGGGATGATTAAGATATACCGGTAGTTGGTTACATTCAGGCATATAGGACAGAAATAGAAAAATTATATATCTGTAAAGGGGCATAACTTTGTAAAATATGGGTCGAGGGGTGCCACTTTTGACAGGCGTCTGACTTAGCACTCTGTAAAATAAGAATCGAGACAAATAAGCTGTACCGAACACGGATCTGCAGATATAACTTTTACATTCAGCTACAGATAACAAAATCGGATTACATCCGAAAGGGGCATAACTCCATAAGCAAAGGTGAGTCATCCTTTGTTGGCTAGTAGAATACAACAATAAGTTTCCAAAATATAGTAGCTATACCGAACACAGTTCTGCAGATATAGTTGGTTACATTCAGGCATATAGGACAGAAATAGAAATTAATATATCAGTAAAGGGGCATAACTCTGTAAAGTATGGGCCGAGGGGTGCCACTTTCGATAGCCGTCTGACTTAGCACTACTGTAAAATAAGAACCGAGACGAATAAGCTGTACCGAACACGGATCTGCAGATATAACTTGTACATTCAACTACAGATAGCAAAATCGGAGATTATTACATCCGAAAGGGGCATAACTCCATAAGCCGAGGCGATTAATCCCTTGTTGGCTTGTAGAATACAGGAATATAAATAAGTTTCCAAAATATAGTAGCTATATCGAACACAGTTCTGCAGATATAGTTGGTTACATTCAGGGATATAGGACAGAAATAGAAATTAATATATCAGTAAAGGGGCATAACTCTGTAAAGTATGGGCCGAGGGGCGCCACTTTCGATTGGCGTCTGACTTAGCACTCTGTGAAATAAGAACCAAGACGAATAAGCTGTACCGAACACAGATCTGCAGATATAACTTTTACATTCAGCTACAACTAACAAAATCGAAGATTATTACATCCGAAAGGGGCATAACTCCATAAGCCGAGGCGAGTAATCCTTTGTTGGCTTGTAGAATACAACAATATAAACAAGTTTCCAAAATATAGTAGCTATACTGAACACAGTTCTGCAGATATAGTTAGTTACATTCAGGCATATAGGACAGAAATAGAAATTAAAAAATCTGTAAAGGGGCAGAACTCTGTAAAATATGGGCCGAGGGAAGCCATTTTCGATAGGCGTCTGACTTAGCACTATATGAATAAGTGTTGAAAATTTGGTGCTTGTGTCTCAAGCGGTTTTGCCTAAAATGCGGTAACGGACGTACGGGCGGACGTACATGGCGACGACAATACCCCGAGCCCAAAATGGCCGAGGGGTAAAAACGGAATTACAAATGCAAGATCTTACTGTATGGCTCGTGTCTGTAATGAGTACAGGTATCAGGATTCTTCTGACAGCGCCTTATGTCGATTAAGCGATGGAATATTCAATTTCAGTCAGGGGAGAGAGTGGAGTAAGCCATGAGCTTTCCCAACTTTCATTTTCTGCCTTGAACCTCGTGGAGAATCAGAATGAGGTCATGCTGTCCGGGATCGTCAACGAATTTCATTAACATGATCAAGAATTCAAGAACAATGATGCTGCTGTAACTTTCAACCAAGTTCAATGTTGTGCAGCATTATTTATTATAATTTATTAGTGTATTAGGTACTGAAATGAATGCAAGAAATTTGTTAGCCATTTTGACAGTGCCCTAGACCATGTGCGTGTCCCAATGTTAAGGGATCGTCTCAAATATTCAAGTGTCATTTTGCTATTCGAATATTCGAAATTTAACAGCTCTATTTGTTAATGTGACTGTTTTGGATAGGGATATTATTATTTTGCTGTGGAAAGCAACTGAATGAAGAAGATTGCCAGATGCAGCAATCCGTGAACGTTTGAAACATTCTACTTTTCTGGTAAGAAATGACAATTGTCATTGAAAATTTACCATTCAATTTCTTAAGCTTTGTAATGTGTTAAATTTGTATAGATTTACAACGTTTTATTTCAGCAGATAAAAATTTCTGCCTGAATGTCACTTTGTGTTTGTTCAAATTTTGTTGGCTCCGTGGGGCTTTCGGGATGTCGTCGTGCACACCGCAGGTCATGGTAAGAATAGGCCTCAGCTCCTCAGACAGCTTGTCGTAAGAGGTGACTGAGGCACCTGTGGGGTTCCCGGGTGTGAAAAAGAATAGGACCCCTCCCGTGTGGTTCCCAGGTGTGAAAAGGAATAGGACCCAACATCGTGATATGACTGGAATATAGTTGAAAGCGACGTTAAATCTTATTTACTCACTCCAATTTCGTTGGCTCCCCTTTCAAATATTCATTTGACAATGGCACACTATTAGTTGTTTCCTTTACACTTCAATACAGGATGAGATTTGTTTTCTCTTGCCAAAAAATATAGTGAGAGAAACCAAATCCCATATAATACTCTGTAAAACCTGTGTGGGATAACGAATATGGGATGAGCATGTGACACAGGCTGACCAATCAGGACACTTGACACAGCTGCGGGTATGATGCACTCCAGCAATGTTTATCTTCAGACTGTCGTTGATATTTTTACTAAAATACTGATTAAAGCAATGGTGGAAAAAAAGAATCCCATATTAACTTGATAAAGGGATGAAATTCCCCCCCCCCCCCCGAGAAGGAAAATACAACCCAACCTTGCTTAACAATAAAAAAGATCATCTAGACATTAGAAGGGGGATTTAGAGAGGAGAAAGATCTGATATTCTATAAAATGATCTCTTTATTGACATAATAAATATAATTATAATATCCTACAAATATTTTGTAAATATTTAAGTAACAAATTTTATAAACTACAGTAAATCTGAAAACACTCAGCAGTATAGGAGAGTACTGGTACATGCACCCTCAGTAATCAACAGTTATCACAGCACCACACACAACCAACAAAATACAGATTAGGGGAATTCCGCTCTCTAAAATGGAGGTAAAAAGGGTTGTTTCCGCTCAATAAATCAGTTCTCATAATGAATTCAGCAAAATCCTCTTGAGGCACATACAGAAATATCTATCCGCATTAAGGGAGTAGAGGACGTTCATTTCCCTGCTCTTATGGGGCTACAACATGGTCATTTGTCAAATTTTTCAAAACAAGCTGAATTTCCTAACAAAAGTACCCAGACATATCAAAATGGAATAAAAATCAACAAAAGACACAACACAACCATTTATGCGTTTTACTGGTGGTTCGATAGTGTGATGGGATGGACCAAAAAATTGGCATTTTAAATTCAACGGTTGAAGGGTGCAAAGTGCTCCATAGATTAAAAATTATTCCTCCGGAATACCCCCCAAATTCACTCTTATTCAGTTTCAACTGAAACAAAACTTCTGAATGGCTAATAAATTGATCTTCAATAATATTCTCCACACCCACCCCGATTCCCCACCCCCACCCCCTCCTGGAAATAGGACTGAAAAGGCTCCGTTTATCTGTTATACCGCTAATATTTTCTAAGAAAGTATGGTGTCCC
Source organism: Hanleya hanleyi (assembly GCA_036873755.1). Lineage (NCBI taxonomy): Eukaryota > Metazoa > Mollusca > Polyplacophora > Lepidopleurida > Hanleyidae > Hanleya > Hanleya hanleyi. The sequence goes on along the minus strand of JAVTVY010005486.1, from coordinate 26,673 downwards.
CCTGTTTTTATTACATATTTAACAAGCACTATATGTGTTTAGTATTATATAGCAAAATGGGGAAAATTTGACCTTGGGAAGTATGATTTATTGAACATCTAAGAAGAAAAAAATCAAATTTCCCTATGTATTCAGTGTTATGGCTTTTAGGTGGTATACATGCATTTGGCTGCCATATTTTTTTAACGAGTATGGTGACCCCATATTTTTTTTTCATGGATCATCTTCTCCTAACCGGGTGAAAAAATCCTGAAATTTAAAAAAAAATTCAACCTCTAGAAATGAACGTCCTCTACTCCCTTAAATGGTAATAAAAAGTAAATTGTCATTTATCTAATTTGCATAATAGGCCAAACATCCTTTGCGCTGTTTAAACAACATTGGCTGGTTCATCACACAGCTCAAATTAATTTTATGACATGGAAATATGGATAAATCAATGCGCCTGAAATTTTGATGCATTGGTTAAGAAGGAATCAAAAGTTATTGAGCAAAAACGACCTTTTTTACCTCCATTTTAGAGAGCGGGATCGCCCTAACCTGACCTAACAATAGCAGCACATTGACAGTCTACATAATGATGTAGCACAGAAACCTACAGGCCAAGCTTACTGTAGCCCTTTCTGGAAAGATATGATATTCTACTAACTCAGTCACTCTTTGATGTTGGAGGTATGAAAGGTAAGTTATAGCCGGTTTCACGATTATTCAATAGATTGGGAAACGACATGTATTCTAGAATATTTGGTTTAACAAAAACTTCTTCATCAAAGGGAATATTGGTATATTTATATTTTCCACATATGAACCGATAGCTCCAACATACAGTTTGATTTATTCTGGAATAATTGAAGAAAAAAATTTAATTGCGAGGCCCTCTGGTACCTCCAGCGGAACAGCTTGATAAAAATGCTTTGCAAAGTAGGACTTCGCCTTCTCAAGAACTACTGGTTTGCACAAAGGTGCAATAAACATGGTTGGTTGGGTGAGGGGATTCAACATATTAAATGTTGTTAATCTCAATAACCATAGATATTTTTTAAACGGAATGAAATGATCTGAAACTGGTGTAATGTGTTGACCTCTGGAATTACTTAATTAGCTAATGGGTTATCCCCCTTGATTGTGACCTGAGTTACAGACAAGCTAATGGGTTATCCCCCTTGATTGTGACCAGAGTAAAAGACCAGCTAATGGGTTATTCCCCTTGATTGTGATATGGGCTAAATGTATTTTTCTCAAAATTTACACATGTGTAGACCAGAAATACAAGATACAAATTAAAACAGAATATCAAAACAGCGTCTGGACAGTCTGCTTCAGACTGGTTTATATCAATGAATCTAGCAATTGTATTGCAAGCATTATTTTATTCCAGCAATTTGTTAGCTTCAGCCACAGATTATTTGCTCATCGTTATGATCAACACTCGACCACAATCACATGGTTATAATTTGACTAGTACACTTAATTAAAGATGTACATTGATATAGTGTAGTATAATTTGTGAGAGCTGTTTATCACTCTCCTTTAGTATTGCGAGAGTGATTCACTCATGTTAATATTACTCTCCAATCCATTTTCATTGTTTAGGAGAGTGATAAATAACTGTTCTGGGGTGGGGAATAGGACGAGTGATGGAGATCACTCTCCTAAAAACAAGAGACTGGGATATTTAAAATGTACTGAATTGGATGCGGCTGATTGACAAACTGGTTTGTGATTTATGGTATATCCTTTAGTATTTTAATCACCCTATTAAAATTAAATCAGTCGTTCTAATCAAGTTGATCAACCAGTAAAATGATGATAAAATACGGGAACATTTTCTCAACTTCCTCTTCTAATAAATTTGATCAGCCACTGACGAAATGGTTGGTCTTGAGCAGGCTGAATATATCCATAACAGCCTGCTACATGTAAGTGGCAGTGTAACAGGCACACTGATTGGCTGAACAACAAATCATGGTGGTCAGCCATAAATCGTATAGAGCATTCCGCTTTGATATGGGTTTCCACAGCAACTGATTCGTCACTTAGAATGCCGCCATGCTCAGAATCCCCAGGGCTGATGTAGTCTGGCTTGTTTACCTGCACTTCTCAAATTGGGTTGGAAAAGTAGCACTTTGAAAAGCCTTGTTCACAGACACTTTAGAGGTCTGTGCAAGAGGCTAAAGTTTATGGTGGAAAATCTCACTTCCTGTGACAAATATTAGAGGCTATGGTAATCCCTCTAATAATTCAATTACAGGAAGTAAAATTTTCCACCAGAAAATGTAGGGGTGGTCAAAATTATTAGAACAAGAAGTTGACAAAATGGTCCAAAATCATGCAGATAATCCATTATTTCTATCATTTTAGAGACTGATCAAATGTATTAGAACAGCTGATTGAATTTTGTCCCCAAAATTGAGAGTGATTGAATTTTGATAGGGGGATTGAATTATTAGAGGGATTATCGTATATCATATACCAATCCGGTTATGTTGTGGGATGACAATCGAGAATACAATTACTAGCTTCTCATAAGACCATTCATAAATTTGTGTGTTTCAGTTAACGAGTTTCATAAAAGGGTAGGTTGGCAAGAAATTTAGTTGTTTTTATTTATTTATAATTTTCTTATTTTTTTTTTCAGCATATCAATTAAGATTTGAATTTTTTGCACTAGATTTAGCCATGTATACTTGTATCTGCTGTGTTATTCATGTATCAACTCAGAAAAGCTAATTGTAAAGAGTTGGAATGATTTATAAAAAAAGTTATTGGAAATTCTGAGTAAAAAAAAAAAAAAAAAAAATAATAATAATAAAGTCTAAAACTTACCAAATATTTTGATTGGGTATGGTTACCTGAAACACAAACCTGTTTATGGATAGCTTAACTGCTTCGTCAGACAGTAAGCTACAGTGTCATTGCACTTTTAAATCCCATCAACGATCACTGGTGCAACCATTATTGAATATACATGTATGAATTCCGGTCGAAAACATCATAAAAAAAGGCAGCATGCTGCTTTGCGAGGGACAAGTTTTGAAAGCGAGAACCAAAAGTTTTTCCTCCTGTGAATCTTTTCCCTCGCACTGTGAACACAGTTCTCGGTTCTGACTGGCGAGAGAGATCATCTGGGAAATACTAAGGAATTCATAATCTGAGCAGCGGTACAACTGACTTCATGGCTGTAAATGGCGAACATCATTCTAGTGAACCGCTTTCCTGGCATACGGATCGTACTCCCCATATTGAACGTAACCATGACTGCTAACTGGCCACGTCTTCAGGTTGTTGTTGTAACCAGAGTTGGTCCTCCTATCTTGCTTGGTATTCTGGAACAAGGCCAGCGACTCGCGCTCCACTGACGGAGGTTTGTCGTACGGCGGCATACAAAGTCGGAGCTTGTCCAGAAGGTGACCCGGCCAAAAGGCGTTATAGTCCACTCCGCCGTGAAGTTGTCGATATCTCACCGCAAGGTGGCTGAAATGACAGAAAGACACGAGTAATAACTCTCCACGGATGAAATACTGCAAGGGATGTAAAGTTTTAAATGAAACATTTCATACAAGACAGGTTTGCAGTTACCCAATTAGAATCTGAATATGATAATTACATCCAGTGAAAATATATAAATTACATAATATGGTAAAGTAGACAAAATAGTTTCAGGACATCTAATATTGAGAATGTGGTACAGTAATCTCTTTAATAATTCGTCTTCCCAATTAAATTTGAAAACGGTCATTTTTTCCGACTCCGTTTCAAATATGTTTGAGCAAGGATTGGGCTACAGTGATTTGCAGTTTAATGAAATTATCCATGAAAGAATTTTTCGATGGATACAGTACATGGTTTTGTTGTTTCCAACAAAGATAATGGTTCCCTTTATTCTCTTATAAGACTAACAGGGCCTTGAAGTAGTGCGTAACTACCAGAATGAATTTTATACAAAAATATTTCTTGTTCTAATAAACACCTCAACAAAATAAAAAATTTACAAGTAATTTTTACATTTTTAAGCTAAAAACCTACCCTACTGACATATGGGTATAGGGGTGCTAGGCACTATACCCATATGTCAGTAAGGTTGGTTTTTATTGCGTAAAAAATAAGTAAGTTCCCCCCAAACATATTTTCAAAGATATTTGCTCGATATTGAATAACAATGATTATTCCGTAGATCATTTCATGTTTGAATGAGCCATTGTCACTTGATTTGTTGTTTAAATACACATGCTAGATGCTATAATTATTTATAATTATTATTAATTATTAAATTACAAACCAGTTGCATATGAATATGAAGTTTTACTCATGAAAATGTAAATCCCTCATCTATTTTAATTATTTGCCCTCAAAGAATAGATGAAGACTGGTTATGCTAAACAACCAATCAAGTGACAATGGCTTGAACATGAACAAAGTTTAAGTTGATCGGATTTCAAAAGTTGCAAGAGAAATTCAAGCACGATTTGTCGCAGGTGCTCACGATTTTTCACAGGTGCTCATTTAATCACCAAATTGACACCTCAATAAAGTGTCGCAGCAGTCAACAATGGTTAATATGTTGTTGTATTCACCATGACACTGTATCACTTGTCGGTATCGAGCTCGCATCCTGTTGATAAACTGGGACATTTGCGACATTTTGTCATCATTAGGATATAAGTTCGACGCCGAGACATCGTTATTCTTGAGATATGGCAGCAACAAGAAAACAGACGGACAATCATAATGACAATACCCCATTTTCACAGCAGCCCATGATCAGATGTGTGTCTGGTAGAAGATCAGTGAGCCTAGACATTAGGATCCTAGAGATATGGTGGTAAGAAGCAATTGGTGATAAAGACAGAATTTGACCTGATGATCAAGATTTTCAATAGGTTTCAGCTCTGTGACCATATGCATGTGTGATGAAGTTTGGTGTTCCTAGCCTAGGCATAGCTATTCTTGAGATATGGTGTCAACGAGAAAAACAGAGACGAACAGATGGACAGACTTACATGATGACGATATCCCTTTGGCCAAGTTTGGCTGAAGAGTAAAAACAGATTTCCCTGACCCATTTACCTTGTAAGTCTCTCGTACTCCTCAAAGCTCATCCAGCAGTCCGTCGTGGACTTGATCACTGCACGGCCCGTCGACAGATTCATTTTGGTACCTTTAGACGTCACCCCTTGTTTCTTGGGGTACACATGGCGTGTGTCGATCATTAACTTCCCACTCCGTGACCTTTTCACTTTGTCCTTGTGTTTGATTTCTATTGGTACTTTAGCTTTCTTGGGCGGGTCGGCAAACTTGGACGAGATCAGACCAAGACCAGGCTGTCGAATCTCCCCGATGATAACACTGTGTGGTTTGTCCGATGGATACAACAACACTGTGAAAAGGAGAAATAAAAGGATCTATGTTACGTTTGGGTAAAAAATGGAAACCCCTTATTCTATAACACTTGTGTCAATATAAACATCGAGCTAAAGAGTGCAATAATTACAATATTTACCACGGTTATGTGAAATGTACATGTGTCAAGTGCAGGTGTTCATTAGGAGATTCCATTTCACAAGTCGGATGAGGAAAGCGACGTCTGCTTTCATACAAGTAACAATCGATTAAAACAAACAAATAAATTACAAGATGAAATTTCCTTCTCAAGTTTAACTGTTGGTTCCATCGGGAAATTGGTTAACAAAGCGACACAAATAGGCATATATCCACGTAATTTCCCAACAGCTGACTCAGCTGACAAAATCACTCCCTATTTGAGAGACCACATAAACTCGTTCACTGACATTGGCATGATGCCAACCGAGACGGGAGCATCGTCCCAACATCAGTGGATGAGTTTTTTTTCAAAGAAGGGGAGAAAGGTTGTCAAAGTTTAAATGTGTTTTCAACCTTTTATTGTAATCTATGTTGATAATCAATTTGAGTTGTGCAATAGAATAGAAATAATATTTTCATAGGCCGCGCGTGCTAAATCGTTATTTTACACACGGTTAGTGTGAGAAAGTTTATAAATTTTAGGGCGCGGGCTTCTCCCCCATGCCCTAAAATATAAACTTTCCCACACTAACCGTGCATAAAATAACGATTTAGCACGCCTATAAAAACATTATTTCTTAAATTGCATACTGTAAATCCAGGAATATTTTATGCATTAATCCAGACTACCCCTTAAAGGTGAATTGCAAAGGTTTTTTAGATTCTCCTTTTTACATTTTATATAGGTTGAATATGATAGAAATACCAGTCTATCTACTTCACTTGGTTTAATTTGAAGTTGGTACTCCTAGCACAGCTGAATTCAGATTTGCAAAACGTCATTGCTCATCTTTCCTTGATTGTGACTTCACATCAGACCAGCCGCCCGGAGACTGAATGTTACAAGTATTGAGGACCGGCCAGGTGGTCAGATGTGACGTCAAAAACCAGCGTTAAACAAGGGCAGATAAGCGATGCAGATTTCATTTCTGAAAACAGCCGGGCTTGAGATACATACCCACTTTGAAGCACTTTTCAAAAGCTACCAGGAGACAAAATACTTAGAATAAAACCAAACGAAGTACATAGGCTGATATTTCCATCAATAAGTAGCCCATGAAGAATATAAAAAGGAAAATATGAAAACCTTTGCATTTCACCTTTACTCAGCGAGTAGGATTTAACATCGTTTTCAACATTTTTTCAGTCATATCACTACGGTGCCAGAACAGGAGAGTGTCCACAGTTCCTATTATCCTGGACACTGATCAGCCCAGCCAGTACAGTACCCGGTCACCCATCCAAGTATTGACCGAGTTTAACGACGCTTAACTTCGGTGATCTGACGAGAACCGCTGTGCCCTACGTGATACACCGTACCAGACGGGTATGAGGCAAATGATGAATATGTCATTTCACAACCTATTCGATTAAGCAAAATTTTCAATTAAAGATGTAATCGGCCTCAAAATCGATGGATTTTGTAAACACTCCCCTCCGATTTTATCAGCAGCGAAGTTTGCTAAAACATCATAGGAGATACATCAGTTGATAGTGGGATCGCCATATATAACAAATGCAAGAATATCTTGTCCGAGAAAGAAATTTGAAACGCATGCTTCGACAGGTTTTCTGTTTCGTCATTGAACATGTGTTGTACGAGGAGAGGAAAATGATGTCACCATGTGACTTTTGAATGGCGTAGCTATGTTCACGAATATGAATGCTGAACAGCTGCAGTCATGGGATAAATGTCATGGCTCGTGCCTACGGTTAGGTAGAGAGGCAGAGCATTTGTCACGTAAGCAGAATGCATCATGTGTGTACGCTTGTGGACATGGCCATCGGAAAATAAATGGCATGACATGCCGTTTATTTTCAAACTGTACATTACGCTGGAAATTGCATTTTCTGACTATGAAACCATCTCCAAAATCGGCAATCATCCAGTGACCTATGCTAATATTTTAAACACTGCTTTCCCACCATGTGATCTTTTTATTAATCAAATAAAAAGTGGGGCCTTCGAGCTACTTTTTTATATAAAAAGCTTTCCTCATAGTTTTCCAATATTTGTGACGTCATTACCTCCCCTGATAATGTCTCTTATCAGAAAAGGCGATACATGACGTTGGAAGAGTTATTACAGGGGAAATACCGACGTAATGACGTCGTCGTTGTCGACATTGTTTGAGGCATGAACCACCATAAGCAGTATGTGATTAAGTGGATTCTACTAGATAGTAAACCCTCTAATAATTCAATCACCCCCAATTTTGTGGAGAAAATTCTGACGGTTTTTCAAGAGAATTTGGTCTTCCTCTAAAATCATTATAATAAAGGAATAAATAGAGAGATATATGAAATGAGTTAGAAATGGATCAAATTGAGCTCTCATGTAAGTTTCTAATGATTGTAATGTTCAGACCTCTATATTACTGAAAAGTCTTCATATATACACAGTGTTGTACCCAGACAGACAATTTTCGCATTTGTCGACTATAAAGGACTCTTTCATGAAAGATAGACTGTTCATGACATCACTGTACATGTAATATCAAGTCGTTGAAGCAACCGACGGAAGAAACTGACTGTAACACAAGGATTATAATCTGCAACAGAAACCTACTTGCATATACTTCGCAGTATACTGATGAGCATGACATTTTTGAGAAAAAAAAAATTGCAATGTTGAAACCAAAACATCAGTGAGTGAATATATTTAACGTCCCTTTCAACACTATTTCAGTCATATCACGGCGTTTGGTTCCTATTCCTGGAACGCAGTGAATAACGACACCTGTGTAAACCGACCAATCTCAATCAATCAATCTTAATAAATTAATATCCTATCAATGCTCCCCAATCATAATGTCGCTATGAATTTGGTGTTCTGAGCGCCCATACCATGGGTATTCAATAGCATTATGACATCATGGTCGCGTCTGGACTCATCCATTTACAGTCGGGGAGGGGGGGGGGGATTGGTTAACACGCGAGTTACTGCAAGCCTGTTAGATCCTACAAGCGATATATCCAAATGGGGAGCAGATACGATTTAATTTTAATTAGATTGCCTCTAAATACCAACAATATCCATGGTCCCACAATACTTGACAGGCCTTGAATTTCGGCGAAATCTATGAGAATCCAAACAGATTCCCACAATCCAACCCCACAGAAATCTAAAGCTACAATTTCTGTACAGATTGCTGAAATTTACAGGAATCTGTCGGATTTCCACAAATTATTTTCTCGGAGTGCTGACGGGAATTGAATTCCTGTGGAAAAAGCAAACCCTGCTTGAATATAAACCAGAGCCCTGTAAAAACCGACACTATAATCTGTGGTCGGTGTACACAGGCTTCAACGTATGTGCATTTCCCCAACTTCAATCAGACCACATATATGTTCGTCACATTTGGATACCTTTATCTAAAAGTTCCTTGGTGAAATCAACGCCCCTCTCTCGGCACAAATCTCTGACGGAGTAGTATTCTCGCAGTTTCTCTTGACGGAATCTGTTGGTCATGTCGCCAGTTTCACCCTCTAGTTGAGATTCCGTGCAGTGATCGTCTATGGCCTTGTCTCCCGTTTTTATCACCCCAGGGCTAGTCACATTCTTCTTGCGCTGCATGATAGGAAAACAAAACAGAAAATTATGATGAGCTGAGAGAATATATTTGGGGATAAAATCGAATGAGTCAATCTCATAGCCTGTTGGAGATATTCCAAAATGCTGAAAGCTGTGTTTTTGGCCCAGGACAGCAACAATAGCCAGGGCCTGATCTAGACTTTTAGTTTGGGCACCCATACAAGGCGCAACGTGTGATAAGTTATAGTGAAATAGGCCGCGATGTGGGACTGTCGAAGCCCATGGAAGCTGTGGAAGTATTAAATGGTCTAAATACAGCATGATAACTTAATATTTGGCAACAGTATTAAACATTTATAAACAATGTTTCTATTCGTTACTAAATCAAACCTGCTTCAATTAATGCCTTTAAACTCCATTTAAATGCCTTTAAACTCCATTTAAATGCACAATCAAACGTAGAAAACGGAAGTAAAACTAAAAATTATCTCCCCTAGGAGAGAGAGTTATCCGCCCCTAGGAGAGCTCTCACTCTTCCCAACGTGGTTACTATATAAGACAAAGCCAGCCCATTCTCGCCCTCTTTCTCATTGTAACAACCGAGACCAGTAGTGAACTAGGCCGCGGTCTGAGGGGATGGACGGGAGGGCCCATTAAATTGAAGCAGGTTTGATTTAGTAACGAATAGAAACATTGTTTATAAATGTTTAATATTCGCTTCCTAAATCGTAAACCTGCTTCAATTAATGCCTCAGTACCAACAGGTGGAGGAGGGAAACCTCGGCCATGTAGCAGATTCAAAGGCAGGCTAAGTAACCGCTGGGAAGACACAGACATGGATATGAGCATGAGACATCAATAATCAAACAATTGAAACCCTGGTCAATGACAATAAAAGGTTAAAATGTGGATAAGATACAGTTGTACTTATCTTGCATGTCTACATCCATGTAGCTGTGCTCGTGGTGTGGAAGTAATCTCTACCAAGAAAGGACCCCTACCCAGAGGGTCGATAGGTCTACTCGGGAAGCAATCTCTACCAAGAAAGGACCCCTACCCAGAGGGTTCGATAGGTCTACTCGGGAAGCAATCTCTACCAAGAAAGGACCCCTACCCCGAGGGTCGATAGGTCTACTCGGGAGGCATTATATGCATGCAGGTACTTGGCTGTTCCTAAGTCCGGGTGAAGCATAACCTGTCCGTGCCTAGAGGTCGCCAAGCCACACCATTCTCAGTCCACAATCGTCTTACGTCCAACTTGTCTTGAGAGTTGAGCGTAGATGACGCAGCTGAGATCATGAGAAGGAAGTCAGATTCAACCTGAAAGACACAATCAAAACCGCAGTTAAGGTAAAGATTACACTCACCATGGAGTCAGGCATCTTAGAATGATGATTTAGTGTCCGACATCTCTTAGAGGATCCAAGGTCGTCCATCTGACTTATTTCTTCCTTCATATGTGATCGAATCAAATGTGGACCAATAGTATGAATGAGATGAGATGATACAGCAATTTGCAGATTTGCTGCGATGATACAAAATGCCGCCCCCCCCCCCCTTTTTTGAAAATTTAGTTGACCACGTGCTGGGCAGCTAAAAGCGGCCCAAGCGTGGTCATCCTATCTGACTGGACTGACATATCTCTCATATAGAAATTGGTGAACGTGGAGTTCGCCGTCCAGGCACCAGAACTGGACAATGTCAAGGAGGGGCAGGTTCTTCCATAAATCTCAACAAAAGAAACCTGGCCGGTAAAGCAGAGGGTAATTATGGAGTAGTAATAGAAGATACTAATCTAACTTATCTTTTGAGTGTCCTCCTCCATGTAGCTGGGATGACACAGATAAGGGAATAAACATGAGACAATCAACAAGCAACAAGGAAAACCCTGGTCAGAGACGAAAGGGTAAATCAAGGATATGATACAGATATACTTATTCTTGAGTGCCTCCATCCATGTAGCTGTGCTCGTGGTGTGATATGCAAACTCTACCAAGATGTCAGGATCCTCTACCACTCGGGTTGTTAGGTCTTCTTGGTCTTAGAGGGCGCCAAGCCACGCCATTCTCAGTCCACCAACGACTTACGTCCAACTTGACTTGTGAGTTGAGCGTAGGAGACACAGCTGAGATCATCCAGAAGGAAGTCAGTTTCAAGCTGAAAGACACAAGCAAAACCGTAGTTAAGGTAAAGATTAAACTCTCAAAGTGTCAGACCTCTTAGATTGATGATTAGAGAGTCCATGGTCGTCTATCCGACTTATTCCTTCCTTCAAAGACGATCACGAAGAAGAGCAAGATGGCTGCCTTGCTGCAATGGTGACAAATTCTGCCCCCCCCCCTCTTTTTCTGAAAGAACTAACCACGTGCTGAGTAGCCCTCAGTGGCCCAAGCGTGGTCACACTATCTGACTGCACTGACAATATCACACAGATAGAAAATTTGTGAACGTGGAGTTTGCTGTCCAGACACAAGACTGGACAATGTCATGGAGGGACAAGTTCTTCCATAAAGGCCATGTGTAGCGATGGCACGAATCACATTAGAAGAGGCAGAAGACAGTAGTGGGGGCGTCAATGGTATATCTACCTTCTGCCAATTGGTAAGACTATTTTATGGTCTTCTTCAACTACGCGGCTTTTTTAAATATCAAGCCTTGCTGACAGGCGAAGGGACATGATAACCGTAGCCGAGAGCCGCGAACGGAACCGGTACGAGTAAGATAGTGGCGGATGGCTCGAACAGGACATAACAGAAGATCGTCCTCGAGGCCATGTACAAAGTCTGACAACGCAGGAATGGAGTACGAACGTTGAGCGCACGGACCTGAACGAACAGACTCATTTTTGGCGATAAATTCAGGAATGGGCCGAAAAGGAATGCAAGACCAATCCGCTGTCCAGGACATAGAAGATCTTTCAAGAGCATGAAGTTCAGACACTCTGGACGCCAAAGCAAACGCCGCCACAAAGGCCGTCTTATAAGACACAGCTTTTATAGACGCGGACTCTAAGGGTTCAAAAGGTGGTATAATCAGAGCACACAGAACCACACCGATATCCCATTTCGGTAACAGTTGGCGAGTACAACGCGACTGTAATGCGAAGGCGCGAATAAGCACAGAGATATTATCATTAAGGCTAATGTTGGTACCAAAGGTAAGACGTAACACCCTAGCCAGAGCAGAACGATAGCCTTCCATGGTGCTAATATGAGACTTCCTATCCTGGTGAAGGTGAAGGAGGAAGTCAATTACGAGGGAAATAGAGTCGGGAACGGTATCACGACCTCGGCACCAGGACAAAAAATCCGCTGTAGAGACCGAACCCGAAAAACGAACGTAGTGAGTAAGGTCCTACATATAATAAGCAACCCTAAGGTTGATGACAGAACCATAATGTCAAAGTCTAACCATTGATGTAACGGTCTATACAGGAATAAAGTACTTGATGGAGAAAGTCGGAGAAAACTGTCCCCCAAGTACACCACGAAAACATTGTGTTGTTTAAGCACAATCCAAAGGTAAACGGATCTCAACATAATGTTTGTGTGTTAAAGTCAACATGGTTCTGTGTTAGTACAACACTGTGCTGAATTCAATTAAAGGCGACTAGTCCGTCATTCACAATCCCGCCGTCGTCCTCAGAGAATATCCACGTCCAAAATCCAAAGACCTATTCCATATAACAGTATTTGACCAAATACTGTTGATTCCAATACAATTTTGATATTCTGAACTCCAGACTGGAAACAACAAGGTCTGAACAGAACTCTCTTCGTAGAGTAACGACGAACCTAAGTAAATCACAATGTGAAAAACCCGAGAGGAATTGATACCAGTGGAAGGTTGACGCCAAACGAACGGACTTCCCCTCCCGCCGACGACCGACGATGGAGAATCAAAGGAAGTGCCGATGAATGGATATAAAATATGCATCTCGCAAATGAAGAAATGACGTGACAAACGGCGCTATGGCATACCGGAAACGTCTAACCGATGTAATAGAACGACGCACAGGTGTATGAGAGACACATGACGGTGTAATGAACATGTCGTCAAGGTGTAATAGGAAAGCGTAATGTGAAAAATGCGAGAAACGTTGTATATGATAAACAACGTAGTGATTTCCTCATTCACAACAACTTAATGTATATACATGCTCATAATGGAGCAGGATACAAACTTATAAAAGTACACGACGTAACAGAAGGGCGTTGCAAACAGTAACCCCGAAGTCGATTGTAATAATTTTCCTTCTCTTTAAACGCAGTAGAGATGAACATATTAAATGTTTGTAGCGTTAATCACCAAATGTAAGCTCAATGAGAAAAATGGGATCATGGATCTTTGTGTCAGTGAACATGAATAATGTGTCAGTGAACATGGTTACATTATGACCTCTCCCAATGTAATTTGTCTCCTGTACATGAAAATCAGTACTGGAGTTTTATATGGAGAGAATATTAAACATTTACAACAATGTTACTATTAATAACCAAATAGTCACACAACCGACATCCAGAACAAAGATTTTTCCAGGAAACCAAGAAAGATCCTTAAAGAATTTTAAATTCCCGAAGAGAGGAAAAAATATTTAAAGTCTCTCGCCGGCAGGAAAGTGAGGTTATTCAAAAATTTAGAATTTGAAATGACCTAACACGAACAATTTGTCGAGAAGAGGAAGAACAGTAAGAACATTACTAAAAAGCAGTTTGATGCTCTAGTAGACTGTACCGGTAATACATACTTGGTAGAAAGAAACCATAGAAGACTTCACGACTTACGTGTCATTAGGCTTGATCCTTGGCCGGCCAAATACATTCCCACTCACGCTAGTAATTTTAAATTTTCTCATAGGGAAGAAATTAAAATTAGTGCATAACTCCATCTGAATTATAAGCGTAATACAGTATACAGATGGGACCAGCTTGGTGAGAAACAAACAATTCACATGTATAAAACAAATTTGTGTATCAAGGCATAGCACAGTTTCACAATAAACAGTGGGTAATAGGATTACATACTCACGATAACCAACACGTGATCCCTTTGTTGATCGACACACCCTTAATCACATAAAGAGATCAGCAAAGACGCTCATTAAAATGCAACAAACAGTCGTAGCATTGAAGTCCCGTAACATCCATTTACGCTATTATTATAGCATCGTTTAAATAGGGTTGAGTTGTGGTTACGTACACAAAAACAACAAACACGTAAACATGAGAGGCAGAATAAAACCTCCGTAAGATCTCTCTTGAAGACAGGATATCAAAATCACATAATAATACTTGATATAACAAGAGATTACCTTCTTGGTAGGACCAAAGAATTGAATGGATGAAGGTGAGAAACTACCAAAGTCCGAACAAAACATACAACAACAACATGGAACATTGACGGACTGCTTATAAAGACTCGGATTTCCCCGGCGGGGAAAAACGAACCTCCCGCGTCAAACGAGGGTAGTACTCACAATCCTGGTAATTTATACAACAATTCAATGGATAAAATCATGAATCAACGAAACAAAAACCTGTTCGTTAAAAGTACATCACAATAGGCTCCATACTGACCGAACAAAACGGAATGTTGGGGGCCAATAAAAGCCCACCTCAAACACACCGGGTCGCAACTCAAAGTTTGTGTGGAGACGCAATATTGAATACACACTGGCCTAATGCAGGACTGTGTTATTTGTTAAACATGAGATTTCATAAAGACTTTTAGAAAAACATCGTCAGACGATCATTTCAAGAGAATTTAAAATCTCCGCCAAAAACCAAATATTTAGCGACGTACGTCCGAAGACACTAAACACGTGGCCGACTCAAACGAGTCCAACATTCGCCCCAACAAATAGATCGGGCACGGAATTAAATAAACTATGTCCAGATTTAACCGACAACGGAGAAATAGACACACGACGTTGTTTATTAGCTTTCTTCTTTTTAGAAGAAACATGTGGTACCGATAGACAGAGGCGAAATAACATGTGGCAAAGAATTCTTTTATCTGACGAAGACAATGGAATGCACCGGAAGACCGACTTGGTCTTTGTTAAGCCGAACAAAGGAACGGGTTTGGGATCGACCCTAGACAATGAAGCTCCGGTACGGGTCAAACTGTCTAACAACCTAGAAATATCTTCGTGTAGAATAGTCCCGCTTGGCTAAATATATACCGACGCGGGCGAAACTGGATCTTGACCCACTACATTTCATATCCCAAAGAAATTTCTAAAACCCGTCTGTAGCATGTAAAAGATAAGCACGACGAGCTTGGGCATAATTCTTCCAAGTCGTCGCCCCATAATACACATTCCGCGCACGTGGACGCTTCTTTACAAGAAAACACAAGCCGTGTGGGCGTCCAATGGGGACAAATTTTGCCCGCACGTACGACAAGGAATAGAAAGTCGGAACCTCAGACATAATACAATAAGTAAGTTCCGAATAAACAACACAAGTCACACTTGATAAAGGATACACCAGCGAAACACTAATGTTGTAAATTGAATCTGAACACTTCCCTAGATGTGCACTGCTCGAGAGCAAACAGGAGAAAGAGGACGAGAATGGGCTGGCTTTGTCTTATATAGTAACCACGTTGGGAAGAGTGAGAGCTCTCCTAGGGGCGGATAACTCTCTCTCCTAGGGGAGATAATTTTTAGTTTTACTTCCGTTTTCTACGTTTGATTGTGCATTTAAATGGAGTTTAAAGGCATTAATTGAAGCAGGTTTACGATTTAGGAAGCGAATACGTGCATTAGTATTGGTTTCAGCCTGTTCAGAGAGGCAATTTGCTAAAAAATAAAAAAAATAATTATTATTACTTTTATTTTTTCATTCGGGCGCCCAAATTCACCCAAACCCGTTATAACTGGCTCAAAAACGGCCTGGATCAGGCCCTGCTAGCTATGGCTATTGCAGGTCAGACAGGGATGTGTGATGCTTGGTTGTAAGACAGAGGGTGGAGCACAAAACCTTTTCAGGTGTGGTAGCTACAACATATGATTGTGCTCATGCAAGCTTTCATAACATATTGGATTCATCTTTGGGTGGGGGGGAGAGGGGGGGGGGTCCTAATGTTATAGAGAGAGTGCACTGGGAGTGCGACATATATTACATGACAAGAGCGGTCTCTGAGGCTGTACTGAGCGGCGGTAAACCTGCAGAGATGTAGCCATGATATCTTGAGGGGTGGTGCTTTCCCCCCTTAAAGAGGCACATCGGAGGTTGACATGTATGATGAAAAGAGACATATAGGGGGGTTTGCTTTCATCTGGAAAGGGTATTTGTATGAATAAAATATTACATTTTTTCCTAGAACATGTAGAAAGGGGTGGTCACCCAAACCCTCTGAGGCTGAACCTCCCTTGGCTATGGGCCTGTACATAGTATGATAAAACTACAATAGCTAGCCACTACCTTTCCTAACACATTCATCTGATCATTATGTCCATATTGACATATTGTCCTTGTGTCCATATTGACAGATGTCATTATGTCCATATTGACATATTGTCCTTGTGTCCATATTGACAGATGTCATTATGTCCATCATCAAGTTGAATGACGCTGTAATGATATTTACCCATCTCCTGCCAGCGGACATGGAGAGAATTGCCCGTGTCCGTTTCCTCAGGTCGACCATGGCCTCCTCTGAGTTCAAGACAAACTGCTCTGGTCGGAGGTCTGCCTCGGGGGGCTCCAGGTAATTCGGGGTACTGGCCCGCGACCCTGAAGTAGACTTGTTCGAGGCTGCCGTATTCGATTTAGCTGGTGATACCGTTCTCGGTGAGCTTCCTCGCCAACCTGTGACCTCCTGTCTTTCTGGAGACGGAGACGCTCGTTTCCTGTCCTGCACCTTGGTCCCTGTCCCACACGCATCAGGATTTGTAGAGCTTTTTGGAAAACCCGGAGCTTCTTTAGGCGCTTCTTGACATGGCTGGCTCTGAGATCGTACCACAGTCATTGTGTTCTCCCCTTGCTCAATGCTGGTTGACGATTTCAGCATACTGTCAGACGATTTATCTAAAGCGAAGCTGCCATGTCTTAACCACAATGTTGAGGCACTCTCATCTAAGGTACCTGGGAAGATAGAGACAAGTATGCATATTCTGAAAAGTTGCCCGACATGATTGGTTGGTTGGTTGTTTGAAGTTTAACGTCGCACCTAACCTTATTGGTCACACGGTGACGATGATCCAAACAAACATACCCTAGCAAAACCCTAACCCTAACAAAAACCTAACCAAAACTACACAAAAAAAATTGAATTTCGAAAATTAGGCTCTACAGACACTGATCAAAATGGATCCTCAGAGAGTCTAATCTGTTTGGTACTTTAATCTACCTCCTGTGCCCGACAAACATAGTACAAACCATGCTGCCCTAAGCTGGAGGGCTGCCCGACATGAATAAAGTATAAAGAAGTAAAGTGAAAACCTTAAGTATGTTTGCAATATATCAACGTCACATTGGCCCTGTTAAATGCTTGACCCGATGTCAACTCAAACAGTTGAACCACTTCAGTTTTGTAATTGTGTATAAAATTTGTTCATCAAGCAGTTGAAGCCATAAATATTCAAAATATTGCCAGGAATAGTTCTCTCCCTTGCACCAGTATATCCATGTATTCTCGATTTCTTATCAGGCCTACTCTAATACTATACTTGATTGAACCATGTTGTTTCATTACTCATAAATAGAGTACATATGACATATTGACTATTTAAATTCAGTCTAAAAATACCTGAGCATCTGTTAACATACAATGTACAAAGGATCAGTCACCTTTCAGTGTCAACATCTCTATTGATCAGTTCATCATGAAACTAAAGTTTCAGAACAAAAGTCTGATAACAAATAGCATATGCGTAATTTTTAAGAAATGCGTACATCCACTGAGGAGATGTGAGCCCCCCAAAAATGCGAAATTCTAGGCATCATTTCATAAAACATCAGTAACATTTCCCCTTTCACAGACCCTATATAAACGAATACTTAACAAAATACAGGAATTTTTTTAAATTTTAAATTACAGACTCCATTATCTGCAAAATAGAGAACTTTTACAAACTCTGTTATCTGCAAAATGGAGAACTTTGGATTGATTGTTCATTGTTTTAGAAATAAAGCCCAGATGTGGGAGATTCGATAGTAGCTGTGTGAGTAGATGATACAGATGCCGAGTGCATGAGTCTCTCATCAAATGCATGGAGTTGGAGAATCCAGAACATTTCCCCCTTTCATACCTTTTCTATTCTGGTAATATGACCTCGTACGAATGTGTAACAAAGTTAAAATATTGACAACAACAATTTGGAGCATTTTTTTTCTTATTTTCATTAAAGGTTATACAAAATGGTCTCAAAATCTGCTACTTTTTTGTGCTAAATTGTTGTAGAGGTGATTATATACACTTGTTTTACATTTTTGTATGTTTTCAAACTGCCCAAGGTTGGAAATAGCAGCAGTAAAGTGCGACAATTTCATGCCCCTTTCAAAACGGCGAAAGCTGTGACCGCTTGACCTGTGACGTCACAACCTGATTACGATCTCGCTCAAATGCCTGTTGTGACGTCAAAATGTCAGGGACATCACGCTAGAACTCCCACAGTTGGGTGAATATTTCGTAACAACGCCCGACGTCATAGACTATGACGTTTAGGGCGCAATCGTAATCAGGTTGTGACGTCATGCACCAGAGGTCACGGCTCCAATACGTTTTCCCCCACATGTGTGCTATTCGTGTCCTAAAACCCACTTCGACGACATTATTCGAGAAAAAAATACTAATTTGTTGTTTGGAACACTACTGGGTATGTTTTAATGCAAAGTAGTATAGAGTCATTTGGTATAACCTTTAAGATTAATTGACTGATGATTCCCCCCCCCCCCTATATATTTTTGAGATACTGTTAACAAGATTTGTATGATCAAGTGAAAACTGTAAAACAGTTATAATTAAAAAATAACAATTTTGATGATTATCTTTTCATTATTTTATGACTTCCAATAAATTTTATATGATTCCAGAGAATACCCCATGGTTTCAATGAAGACAAGGTACTAGACATTGTTGAAGATATTTTGTGGCAAAATATCATCATAGTCGCATCGTTTTCCAAATTTAATCACCAATTTTAATACCCACCGTGTTATGAATCAAATATATTTATATCACTATGTGATAATTATTTACTTATGCTATATATACTATTGTTGTTCAATCACGCCAAGTTATAGAAAAAAGAATGTACTATGTATAAATATCCTTTCATAACCGAAACATGAAAAACTGTATAAAAAAAAACTATTTATGATAGTTATTAACTTATAGTATGTATATTATTGTTTAATCATGCCAAATTATCGAAAATAATAGAAAATAAGAAAAAAATCCTCCAAATTATTTTTGTCAATATTACAAATGTGTTACACATTTGTCTGAAGTCATAGTACAAGATTATCTACGAAGGGGGAAATGTCTGCAGGGGGGAACGTTTTAAGAGGAAAATGACCAGCAGGAAGTGTCTTCAGGGGGAAATGTCTGTGCGCCGGTTGATAGTTTTGTATGTGTATGCATTGTATTTGTGTTCAACTGAAATCATTTGAAAAATGCAAGGTTGTCAGTCTCGTATTTTGGGAAGAGCAGGGCTCGACATTAAAGACTGCCCGACTGCTCGAAACAGGTGCATGTAGCACTGGAGCAGGTATTTTCTAAGCTGACCTGCCCGACTGGACAGCTTGTTTTGGCTGAATAAATTCGCCAGCTGTGCATCTGTCGCGACTATTGAAGACAATCAAGTTTTTACAGTATGGCAGAACTTGTCAAATTTACGATGATGCAAGACTTTTACGTATATTTGTCCCCCGCTACTTAGTAGGGGGGGGACTTAGAAACACCGGTGTCCGTAATTCCGTAGTTCCGTAATTCCGTAATTCCGTAGTTCCGTAATTCCGTAAGATTTTCTTGTCCGGACAATAACTTGTGAACGATTTAACCGATCAACTTCAAACTTTGGGTGTGCCTTGACATTGGCGAGAGGACGGTTGGGATTGTTTTTCAGCAATGTGTGTAATCCAATATGGCCGCCGTCAGCCATTTTGGATTATAAGCAGTTGGATGTTAGATTTTCTTGTCCGGACAATAACTCGTGAACGATTTAACCGATCAACTTCAAACTTGGGGTGTGCCTTGACAATGGCGAAAGGACGGTTGGGATTGTTTTTCAGCAATGTGCGTTATTCAATATGGCCGCCGTCAGCCATTTTGGATTATAAGCAGTTGGATCTTAGATTTTCTTGTCCGGACAATAACTCGTGAACGATTTAACCGATCAACTTCAAACTTGGGGTGTGCCTTGACATTGGTGAGAGGACGGTTGGGATTGTTTTTCAGCAATGTGGGTAATCTAATATGGCCGCCGTCGGCCATATTGGATTATAAGCAGTTGGATCTTAGATTTTCTTGTCCGGACAATAACTCGTGAACGATTTAACTGATCAACTTCAAACTTGGGGTGTGCCTTGACATTGGTGAGAGGATGGTTGGGATTGTTTTTCAGCAATGTGCGTTATCCAATATGGCCGCCGTCGGCCATTTTGGATTATAAGCAGTTGGATCTTAGATTTTCTTGTCCGGACAATAACTCGTGAACGATTTAACCGATCAACTTCAAACTTGGGGTGTGCCTTGGCATTGGTGAAAGGACGGTTGGGATTGTTTTTCAGCAATGTGCGTAATCTAATATGGCCGCCGTCAGCCATTTTGGATTATAAGCAGTTGGATGTTAGATTTTCTTGTCCGGACAATAACTCGTGAACGATTTAACCGATCAACTTCAAACTTGGGGTGTGCCTTGACATTGGCGAGAGGGCGGTTGGGATTGTTTTTCAGCATTGTGCGTAATCCAATGTGGCCGCCGTCAGCCATTTTGGATTATAAGCAGTTGGATCTTAGATTTTCTTGTCCGGACAATAACTCGTGAACGATTTAACCGATCAACTTCAAACTTTGGGTGTGCCTTGACATTGGCGAGAGGACGGTTGGGATTGTTTTTCAGCAATGTGCGTAATCCAATATGGCCGCCGTCAGCCATTTTGGATTATAAGCAGTTGGATGTTAGATTTTCTTGTCCGGACAATAACTCGTGAACGATTTAACCGATCAACTTCAAACTTGGGGTGTGCCTTGACATTGGTGAGAGGACGGTTGGATTGTTTTTCAGCAATGTGCGTAATCTAATATGGCCGCCGTCAGCCATATTGGATTATAAGCAGTTGGATCTTGTCCGGACAATAACTCGAGAATGATTCAACCGATCTACTTCATATGTGGGGAGTGCCTTGACATTGTTGAGAGGAGGATTTGTTTTTCAAGGACGTGCTTAATCCAATATGGCCACCATCAGCCATACTGGATTTCATTGGATTTTAAGCAGTTTGATCTTGTCCGGACAATAACTGGAGTACGATTCAACTGATCTACTTCAAACTTGGGGTGTGTCTTGACATTGGTGAGAGGACGGTTGGGATTGTTTTTCAGCAATGTTCGTAATCCAATATGGCCGCTGTCAGTCATATTGGATTGTAAGCAGTTGGATCTTGTCCGGACAATAACTCGAACGATTCAACCGATCTACTTCATACCTGGGGAGTGCCTTGACATTGTTGAGAGGAGGATTAGGATCGTTTTTCCAGGATGTGCTTAATCCAATATGGCCACCATCAGCCATACTGGATTTCATTGGATTTTAAGCAGTTTGATCTTGTTCGGACAATAGCTAGAGTACTATTCAACGGATCTACTTCAAACTTGGGGAGTCCCTTGACCTTGGTAAGATCCCGGTTAGAATTGTGTTTCATGAACGAGCATAATCCAATTTGGCTGCCATCTACGAGCGATATTGGATTATGTTGCATTTTAAGCAGTTGCATCTTGTCTCGACAGCAACTCTAGAATAATTCAACTGATCGACTTCAAACTTGCAATTTGGCTTGACATGGTGAGAGGACAGTTGTCATTGCTTTTTCAGTTACCTGTGTAATCCAAGATGGCCACCATCAGTCATCTTAGATTTTCAGCATTTAGATATTGTCTGGACAATAACTCTAGAACGATTCAACCAATCTACTTCAAACTTGGGGAGTGCATGGACATTGGTGAAAGGAAAGTTGGTATTATGTTTTATTGATGTGCATAATCCAATATGGGTGCCATCCGCTGTATTAGATTATGTTAAGCTCATCAGCAATATCTCCATATTCGAATCATACTCTTCTTCAATCATGATATGAGATATCATCGACCAAAAAAAATCGACCATAGAGGGCCATGGCCCCCGCAGCAGCAGCGCCAGTTATGGTGGATGTAATCCACCATAACTGGTGCTGCTAGCGGGGGACATGGACCTCTATGGTCGATTTTTTTGTTCCTTTTTTTGTTAGCGCCAGTGCATCCATTCCCGTATAGTGTATTTGCTGTGATGCTCCCGCACATGGTTTTATTCTCGACTCGGCCATTTGACATTCACTCATTGGCTGACGTTGGTCTCGCTGGGGCCTATCGAATCGCGGAGGAACTCATTCGCTCTGCGGCCAGTCCAAAATGGCAGCCAAACAATTTTCGCAACCTGTAACCATCTCGGTCATCTATACGTGGTAAGACTGACCCTGGGATCGTGTGTATCCATGTTCAGCCTACTTTCGGCAACTGCAAGAGGGAATTTCCAGAAATCATTACCACGTGACTTCGTCAGCCAATCAGCTAAAGTCTACCGATGTAACCCCAACGTAAATCGCCATTTTCGAGTCATGTGATGTCCTACTTGTTCAAAATTATAGATCTACCACACCTCTTGTGTGATACGAAAGTTATTCATAGACCTATATATTTTGTAAGCCCAGGCAATATCTGTTTCTGAAGTGGTATGAAAACCTGTAATATATCAGATTTCTCGAGTCTGTTCTCCGCCGGATGAAGGCCGAACAGAATCCGGTAAAATACTGAATATCGCTCCGCAATAATGGAGACACACGATTCGCAAGCCATCTTATGGATGGCGAAGTGTACGCAAATGCAATTTTCGCTGTCAAAGTTGGGCAAGTAGGAGTAAACCTTGGAGAAGTAAATTTGCACACCCACCTCTCGACAGGACAGGTGATCTAAAGATCTAAGGTCGATCCCTGAAGACTAATCACTCTCGCTCTCCATCACTTGCCTAACTTTTCCTCCAGAAGAGTTATTCATCACTCTCCTGGAAAATGAAAATGTATTCGAATCGAGAGTATTACTGACAAGAGTGAACCACTCTCGCAATACAAAACTCAGGCATAATGAATCTAGGAGAGTGACCAATAGCGCTCGCAAAATTTACACATATAAGTGACTAGATTGTTTGAAAACTCACTATCTGATCGGAAAGGAATGCTTTCTCCCGACAACTCCTTTCTCTTCATCTCTCGTCTCTCATTACGGAAGACCTTCATGCCTCTGGCGAGTTCCCTGAAGTCGAGTTCATCATTACTGTCCTTGTCTAGAGCCAAAATCAGATCGTCAATCAGCTCGTCAGAAAGCGGCACATTGTGCTGAAATAACAGATTATATAGTTCTTGTAAATTTTTACATGCACCAGTACCCAGTAAATGATCTCATTATTCAGCAAACGATCTCATTACTCAGTAAACGATCTCATTATTCAGTAAATGATCTCATTATTCAGTAAATGATCTCATTACTCAGCAAACGATTTCGATGTCATCAGCTATCTCCAGGACTTTAGATTACACTAATTTTGGCTCTATTCAGCGCGGTAAAATTTTTAAGGCAGGAAAATGCGCTCAAATTAGTGAAAATATTCAAAGTGCTTGAATTCTGGCAAAATAGGTAGGCTTTGAGTCAAATATGAAGCTTGTACAGTAATTTCTCTAATAATTCTCATAGAAAATCTAGATTTTAAAGCAAATAAACTAACAGAAAAGGCTAAAAATATATGGAAACTTTGATCTAACAACATACATGTAGTTTATCACATAATCTATCATTTTAACAGGAGACAATTGCCAGTTTTCTTGACAATTTCTCTCAATGAACGTTGGACGGCTAAGATTTTCTGTTTGAATTATTAGAGAAATGACCGTAATTGATGAGGAATCTCCATGAAAATAACTGAACAATGCAAGAGAAATATTTTTAAAAAAAATATTTTTTTTTGCTCTCTAACATGTCTAATTTGGGCACAATTATATATTTAACATCTTATCTAAGGTGTAATCTAAAGCCCTGATCTCATTCAGTAAATGATCTCATTATTCAGTAAATGATCTCATTATTCAGTAAATGATCTCATTATTCAGTAAATGATCTCATTATTCAGTAAATGATCTCATTATTCAGTAAATGATCTCATTATTCAGCCTAATAAAATCCAATCACTCCCAAATATTTGGACAGAATTGTATCACCACCCTATTAGGCATTCTCATGGCATCAGATTGTATATCCCCTATTGTCGTATATACCCTCTGATGTCAAAGTGGGGCTAATTGCGGCGCGCAGCTTTTCTGCGCATGGCTCTCGCCCAATCACCAGCCTCCGTTACTAAGTGAAGCGAACTTGTTGAGATTACCGAATGGGGCCGATGATTTCCGAAAAGCTCAGCGTGACTTCGGCGAGCCAATCAATATAGGTGTTGTATATCGACGAGAACGAACAGCGGCACATCTTTGAGGGGCGTCCTTTAAATAAACCGGACTGGTATTTGTGATCTGTCAGTTAACTTCCATCATGAACTATCGAGTAAATGTACTTCGAGCCCTGGGTTTTACTGCCACATATCTTGCACCTGGCGATTGCGACAGAGTAAAACTACAGGAGGGACCTCAATATTCATTTGTATCCTCAAGCCTCGAATTACTGTTAAACCAGGAAGAGAACCGCGATTTGCTAATTAAACACGGGAAAACCACAGCGGCTATTGTCGCCGGCGAGGCTCACGCGGTGATTCGATGGTAAGTTTATAAACCGGTAAATCATATTAATAAAATAATAATAATAAATTATATAAATTTTAAATATAATACTGAAAATTGTGATAATACTGTTTTGTCATTTTTTAATTCAAAGCCAATTTATTTGATAAACATTTTTTAGTTTGCGCAAATTTAAATAAGTTACGTTTGATAAAATATTGCCATTTGAAAAAAACTGAATTAACTATTTAATTAAGCCACAGTTGCTAAACTGAAATCCGTTATTTTCAGACAAAATCTTGATATTATTTATCGTTATAACCAGGGAAACACATTTAACTGCAGATATCTTATTATTTAATATTTAGTACTGTGAGGAAATTATGCCAATGATGTGTTCCGATGCACATTTCTCGTCCACCTCCTTCACTGATTGTTTTTATTACTTATACTTGTTGCACATAAATACATAATAATATATACCTCGCTGAAGTTCAGATGAGTAATTTTGGCTGAGTAATTTTTCAAAAATATTGTGTTGACGTTGATTTGTGTTGTGTTATAAATTACCCTCCCTCACTGAGTTCAAGACCGGCGACATGAAACACAGATATCATTCGATACACATGCCCATAATATCATATTCTGAAAGACGCACGCTTGTTGATTGTCTGGTCACGTCTACCACATGTTTGATCCATTTTCCAGGGTCATTATCAATTAATGCTTACAATAGCTCTCAGCGTGAATCGGAATGCGAGCCCGTCAAATGTTGTTTACAATATGACCGCCCGTCTTTACGCGGTGATCAGCTGTGAGGACGTAGTCAGCCGGAATATATAACATGCTCTCTTATTGGCTCAGCGGAAAAGACGCGATGCGGCTGCGCGCCAGGCATTTGTATAGGGGTGAAGTCAGAGCCTTGTTTACCGACGGTTTGGAGGTTACAAACTCTGACGTTGGGAGAATGCCCTCGGAGGTGAGGATGCAATTTTTTCTATACCAAATAGACACCACCGTGTAGCCCTGACACGGTTCAGAATTAGTGCCCACAAATTGGAAATTGAAAAGGGGCGCTATCACAATATACCCCGTGAACAACGGCTCTGTCTCACCTGTAAGGTTGTTGAAGATGAGAAGCACTTTCTCCTGCAATGCACGAGATTACAACCCCAGAGAGATAAACTCTTTAACTGTATCAGACCATATTTATTAAATTTATTTGATGATACTATTTCCCTATTTAGATGGATAATGAGTACAACCATCCAAGCAGTAGTAAACAGTGTAGCGAGATATGTATACGAATGCTTTGAGTATTTGAAAGACTCGTAGTCTATACATGTATATGTTTATCTACTATATGTCTCCCCTGTGGCCAAATGATAGGCCATCTATCCTTCGACCGCTAATAGGTATATCCTGGAAATCTTTATATATTTATTTGAAATATTTATTTGTTTTAACATGCTGTACCATTAGCCTTCGGGCATAAGGAGCAAATAAAGTCTTATCTATCTTATCTACCTATTGTGTTTTCCTTACATGATAAATAGGCCAGGATTTAGGAGAGGAACTAGCCACAACTGTTCCTATCAATAATGCCTTCAGCTGATA
>JAVTVY010005485.1:0-41331 GCA_036873755.1 Hanleya hanleyi | reverse complement strand
CACTCCTTGTTCCAACAGGTGGATATAGGTCTGAACGATAAACTTATCAGTACGTCCACCAATACGTACCCGTACCGAGCCTACATGGAGACGCTGTTGTCGTACGGTATTGATGCCAAAGAATCACACTTACAAGCTGAGCTGTACTTCAGGGATAGACCCGGATACCTGGACAACATAACCGGTGGCAATGCTGGGTTCGAGTCACGCAAAAAAACTGGCAGCCAAAAGCAAGTCCATCGATATGATGGGACGACTGCACGCCGATCTGTTCATGCAAGACCGCTACATGATGAACGGTGTATCCATCAAGATCAAGTTGATCCGGTCCTTACCTAAGTTCGCCTTAATGTGCGGTGGAGAGGGCGATATCGATTACCAGATCGTCATTGAAGATGCAGCCCTGTTTGTGCGTACGGTAGATTTGCAACAGGGCGTGTTGCTGGGTCACATGGAAGCCTTAGCGAAAAAACCAGCCATGTACCCCATCCGACGCGTACAGACCAAGGTGTTCTCTGTACCCACAGGTACGATGATGGCCAATCGTGAAAATTTATTTCTAGGGGATCTGCCTAAACGTCTTACCCTGGCGTGTGTGACCAACACCGCATTCAATGGAAATTGGGCTGAGAATCCGTTCAATTTTAAACATTTCAACATTAACTTTGTGGCACTGCACGTGGCCGGCCATCAAATTCCAGCCCGGCCATTACAACCGGACTTTACTAAGGAAAACTATGTGCGGACCTACCTGAACCTGTTTACAGCTACAGGACAAAACAACCAGGACGAAGGCAATACCATCAGTCGAGACGACTTTATGAAGGGGTACACATTGTTCGCCTTTGACCTCACCCCCACCTTGGAACACGATCATCAACTGGCTTTGCTCAAGAAAGGAAACCTATGGTTGGAACTGCGTTTCTCCATCCCTGTACCCGACACCATTAACGTGATTTGCTACGCCGAGTTTGATAACGTCATCAGCGTGGATCACCAAAGAAACGTGCTGTGTGACTTCGCCACCTAAGATGGATACAGAGCAGCTGATGAGCATACTCCAGCGAGATCCCAAGATCCCCTTTCGAGGTGTGTTTCCACGCAATGTGTTTCCCACTCACTCCACCACCCCAGCAGCCTACATCCTGAATACAGACCCGAGGAGTGGACCCGGTGAACATTGGATAGCGGTGTACGTGGACACCCTAGGCCAAGGCGAATACTTTGATTCCTACGGACTTGCACCCCTACATGCCGATTTGGTGAAATTCATGGACGTCTCTACTACAGAGTGGCGTTGGAATACGCAAAGATTACAAGGACCCTTGAGTAGTGTGTGCGGACAGTACTGTGTGTTTTATCTCACTCACCGGAGTAGAGGACATTCTATGCCAACCATTGTACATATGTTTGATGATTATTGTCAAGCCGAAGACCGGGATGTCCTCGTCTATGACTGGACGGCCTCTCGTTTTAATGTGCATGCTCCATTTCTCTGGTTAACTTAAAAAAAAATGTACTGCGCGCGCATCTTGTTTTATTATTGTTATGACGTTATATTGTTATGACGTTGTTGTTCTGACGTTGAATAAAATTGATGAAAAAACACAAAAAAAATGATTTGACTTTTTCTCTCTTTATTTAAGTCAACAAGCAAGGATTAGACTATACAAATAGAATACAGGGTACAAATAGTAGGGTATGTACACATAGAATAGTAGTAGTATATACAAAAAAAAGTTTGTCAGGAGTAGGATTCGAACCTACGCGGGTTTCCCCCACCAGCACTTAATACCGGCGCCTTAGACCACTCGGCCATCCTGACTTTTACAGTTTTATAACTCGTGTATCCACAGTTAATGTTCGACATTTTACAAGTCCAAGTATGTAGTGCTCACACCGTCGGCCAATACTTTTCGTTTGGGATAAAAGAAAGTAAAGGCGTCTCGTTGCTGGATATAGGTCCGCATCTGGTGGTCCACCACACGGAATCCACGATTAGTGCCACTCGCACTGGCCTGGCTTTGTAACACGCCCAGGTAGAGATCTTTGTCTATGTTGGGATCGCGCCGGCTCACTCCTTTGCAGCTAAATTTATTTTCCTCTCCTCCATCTCCTCCGTAACAGTAGTAGGTCTTGGAGGAGAGCGCAATCATAGCATCTCCACTCCACTCCAGCTTGAAGAGCCCGGGTGTCCGCTTGTCGTAGGTGTAGTGATCGCGTCGGGGTAGCCACTGGTCCCGTTCCGCCTCATATTGTGCCCGTAACTCGGGTTTGACGAGTGACTCCCAGTCCGGGTGGGAAACGGCCATGTAGGCCGAATCTGTATCCATTTCCATGAGTTGCCAGTCTGAGGGATCAAAATACACACCCATAAAATCATAGATGAATTCCAGCATCCTCAGCTTGGCCATCTGATAGACCATACACCCAATTTGGAGGGGTAAATTATACCGGATAGTCTTCTTGGCTGACGTCACTTCATAGGTGTCGTCATCGATCACCTCCACGGATCGAAACAGCGGGGAATTGACTTTTTTGCGAGCTTGGGTAGTCGTGCAAATGTTCACATTGACGTGCTTATCCTGGTTGGTTACCGTTTTTCCATAATAACCATTGCCAGTGAGTTTCCAACATTCAGCCATGATGGCCTGACTCGGGTCTTGATCACCTTGACGACGGGCCTTCGTCACGAGGTCCGCATTCTCCGCAAAACAAGCCTCAGGTACGTACTGGATCACTTGATAGATTTGAGTAATTTCCAAACCGTGGTTCATGTACCACTGCAGTAAGGGGGTGCCCAGCAAGATTTTTTCGGCCCACATACTTCCAATCAACATGCGGCGCGGTTTAGACAAACACTCGTGTTGCTCCGCATAGGCACCCATGGTCTCTCCAATGTCAGCCCGACCCACCAGCGTGTTCTTGAAGATAGGCGGACACTGGGCGAAGAGGGGCTTGAGAGTGTCGGGAACATGCACATCACATTCTACAAAGCCGTAGAGCTGACCCCAACGAATGGCGTCCAACATCTGGGGTAGACTGAGCAGTCGCCGACGACTCAAGGGATATTCACGCTCTTTTAAGAACCGTTGTAAATGGGGCAGGGCCTGGCACATCGTGTGGAATTCACACTCCCACATCTCAATGAGATGGAATCCTCGCTCTTTGACATAATCACCGTTGATCACTACTTCTTCCCGTAATTCTTGTGCCGATTTTCCACGTCGCTCATTGAAGCGGCCCGCACTAAAATGACATTCGTGACCGTGCCAGTAACACCCGTAAAACTGGAATACAGTAGGTGTGCCTTGTACAAGGGCAAACCCATCGACGGGCAGTCGGCGATCTCCTATCCGCTTCTCTGTGGCGTTGGTCTGGTGACGTATATAAATGGCCCGTCGATAGGCTTCCCAATCTAGCCACTGGTCGGCGAGATGTTTGTACGGCGTCCGTTCAGGTGTAAAATGCCTACCTTCTGCCCACCAACGTGTATAATGTCCACTCGGCATAGGTTGGGCGAGCGACCACAGGTACAAGGCATTGGCGTCAAATCCAATGATTTTGGCACAGGGTTTCCCACTAGGGAGAGTAGTGACGTCCTTCTCATGGTAGCGGTGGAAAATAAGACTGGGGCCACCCACAATGTTCCGCTTCAGACATTCATGCATGTCTGCATCTTTTCGTTGTATGAGTGAAAAGTAGGTTGGACAGTCTTGAAACAGATGGCGAAGCGCCAGACCGGGTAAACTCAAGCACTCTTTGAAGATGTCCACACGCATTTGGCGACGAAAGAGTTGCACCATTTTCTCGGCCGCTTCGAGAAAGGACACGACGTCCAAATTGTTGTACCACACCAGGAAATCTCGCAACGTCTTCATGCTGTGGCAGTTCCATATCTGCTGGAGTTCGATGTAGGTGGCCTCCGGCAGAGCTTCCCCTTTCAGGTCATTGTAAAACGCTTCCCGAGGTGGTAACTGGGTGTCTTCTAAGCGGTCCAGGCTCGTCATATAGGTGTAAGGAAAGTAACCTTTGGTTTGTGCACAGTCATAGGCCTTGACCCACTGGTCATAGCTACAATTTGGAGCTAAATAGTTCCGTACATCGAGAAAATGCAGTGATGTGGTAGTGAGGGCCATGTGGTTGTTGATCTTCTTGATCACCGACTTGAGGGTATCGGACTGCGCTAAGTAAGGATAGAGAAATTCCTTGACCAGGTTCAAGTCGTATCGCCCCGAATTGAAGCCGAGCACCGGTAACTGACCTAAGTATTGAAGGAACCGTAACTTCAATTTCTTCGCATACGGTTTAGGTAATGGAACATCCTGCGACTGCAGAGGCTGGGACTGCTGGGACTCGGGCTCGGACTCGGACTCTTCATCGTCGCTGAACGCTACACCCGGTTCAGGAATGCGGTCGTCCAGCTGGGTCAGTACGTCGTCGAACTTGGCCACCAACAATTCCGTACTGGCCGCACTCACTCGCTCTAAATACTCCATCATACGGGTGATCAACTCATGGGCTTCTCCCGTGGACACGAAACACACCGGTGCAGCGTCATAGCCAGGTACATTGGATGAAATGCTGACACTGAGGGGGATATGTCGCTGTGTCGACTGCGTTTTAGCCGAAAACAGGTCCATGGGCTCCAACACGGCCTCAAAATCATAGCATGCCCGGTAGGGAAAATAACGGTCCTCTTCCGGTATGATGATACCCTCATCGGCCAGTTCCTGAAAAATAGTAGGTGTATTATGATACACTCCACCCGGATAGACTCGCTTGACACTGTTGTCACAGATTTTCTCGTGGCAATGTAAGCTGTGAGACTGGTTAAACACACGATGGCATTGGGCACAACTGAAAGACTGAGCGTACAGGCTCATATTGGTAATGAGCGAAAAATGACTCACGCCATTGTCATCGAACACATTCACTGTCATCGTAGCAGCATACCGTTCTGTGGATCGACGAACCAATTCAGCCACAAAGGTGTCGTCATCCTCCCGTCGTAATCGATAAACAAAGATATTAATATCGAACAATGTTTCCACATCATCCAAATTCTTAAAGGGAACTCCACGGAAGTGCCGCTTATCCATGTCGTGCTGCTCTAGATATTCTTCCCAATAGCCATCGGCCACTGTGTCACAACTCCGGGGGTGACACTCGTCCAGATGCACGGCCAAACACCGAAACAGACATTTCCGGTCTTTGTAGGGCCCCCTTTTTCCTGCTGTTAATGCATACAGGCCTTGTCGATGAATCAACCACGGGGGAAGTTGTACAGGAGCACCGATCGGGTGATCTCGCATTTTCGTGACGAAAAATGTAACGTTAGTCACCATTTCCACCAGCCATTGTGTATTGGGGCGTTGCAGGCGGGCCCACTCCAACGGGTCTAATGTAGTGAGTTGCTCGACCACCGGCTCCAGAGAAATCGCATCCGTGATGGTGAATGGCTGGTCAAACACATACGAATTGTTACTGGGATAGAAATACCGCAGTTGGTCCGTCTCTTTATGTCGTAAGATATACCCAAATGTGACATTCAACTTATAGGCTGTCACCTGATCTTTGAAAATGTTCTCGGCATATGTAGTGAGATACGTGAGGTCCTCCAGCCGAAAATTGTATAAGTCCAAAAGACGACGATCACGGTGAAAACAATGGCGTATGGTAGCCCAGTGTCGTTGATAAATGGCCCTGACACGTGCATCTTGAGGCAAGACTTCAACCGGAGGTGCTGCTGGGTCGAAGGGGAAATCTGCTCCACGTATCATGCTTACTCGAAAAAAGTAAATGGATGGCTGTGCTGGCTGCTGGCTGGCTGGCTGGCTGGCTGGCTAGCTGGGAGACAGGTCAGGTAAGTCAGATTGAATACACCCTGGCCCTAAAAATGAACTCCTTTTATAGCCCATTGACCTCATTTGCATATTTTCAGCGGACAACAGACCGCCATCTTGAACACGACCACCCCTAACACACACAAACATGCCGCCATCTTGAAAACGACATAGGCAAAGACCTCATTTGCATATTTTCAGCGGACAACAGGCCGCCATCTTGAAACCGACCACCCTAACCTACAAAAAACAGGCCGCCATCTTGAAAACAGTGGGGAAAAACCCAGAGACCTCATTTGCATATTTTCAGGGGGACAACAGGCCGCCATCTTGAAACCGACCACCCCTAACCTACAAAAAAAGGCCGCCATCTTGAAAATATGCAAATGAGGACCGAAACAAGTGCAATTGACCGCCCTACAAAAACAGGCCGCCATCTTGAATCCGACCACCCCTAACCTAGAAAAAACAGGCCGCCATCTTGAAAATATGCAAATGAAGGGTGAAACAAGTGCAATTGGTCGCACCTACAAAAACAGGCCGCCATCTTGAAACCGACCACCCCTAACCTAGAAAAAACAGGCCGCCATCTTGAAAATATGCAAATGAAGGGTGAAACAAGTGCAATTGGCCGCCATCTTGAATCCGACCACCCCTAACCCAGAAAAAACAAGCCGCCATCTTGAATATACCCAATGCACCCAATGACCTCATTTGCATAAAACTCATTAACAGGCCGCCATCTTGAAACCGACCACCCCTAACCTAGAAAAAACAAGCCGCCATCTTGAAAATATGCAAATGAGGACGAGCGAAACAAGTGCAATTGACCTTGACCTACAAAAAAACAGGCCGCCATCTTGAATCCGACCACCCCTAACCTAGAAAAAACAGGCCGCCATCTTGAAAATATGCAAATGAGGCGCGAAACAAGTGCAAGTGTCCGCACCTACAAAAACAGGCCGCCATCTTGAATCCGACCACCCCTAACCTAGAAAAAACAGGCCGCCATCTTGAAAATATGCAAATGAAGGGTCAAACAAGTGCAATTGGCCGCCATCTTGAAGCCGACCACCCCTAACCTAGAAAAAACAAGCCGCCATCTTGAATATACCCAATGCACCCAATGACCTCATTTGCATAAAAGGCCACGCCCACTCATTAACATAAACTCACGCATGCGCACGCCCACAAAATAATTTCTGCGCATGCGCAGTGAAAACCGTGGTACAAAAGATCAATCCTCCCTACTACTCGGGTTGTTGAGGACTATTTGGCCTGTACACGGCCAGCGGGCCTTGATTTTATGGACCATATTATTCCCGGGTTGTTGAGGATTGGCCTCTTTTCTTTGAAGAGAACGGTTTCATAGTAATGAAAATTAACGAGGATGTACAATTTCCGTTTGGATCTACGTGTCGGAAATGAAATTTAACTATACTATATATTCGTGTGCTTTTGTGCCCCATGGTTCGTGTGAAACATATTTATACTATAAATTAGACCTGAAGATCTCATTGAAATAATTATATTTTCAGTTTGGGAGCTGAAGAATAAACTATTGTGTAAATAAACAAATGAGTTGTTTTGTCATGTGTTCAATATATGCTTTTAACTGATCTAAATGGATGGATGTACTTGGGCACTCCATCGCACCGCGATAGGCACTGATCATGCGAACACGCCGGGCAATCCGTTTCCCCCAACCCGCCCTACACATGATCCCCCTTAACAGTGTCACATAGACACTGTGTAATCCCCAGATTCTTTTTTTTTACCACTGGGCATTTATTTAAGCTTTTCAGCCACGGTTTTACATGCCGCCCTTCCATCACCCACGCGGCAAGGGGTTTCCAGGGCGCGTGGTTCATTGGTATACAGTATTAATATAGATTAATATGCAACTATACAACTTAAATAGTAGTTAAACATATCCTACGTACAGAAGATAACATCACACCAAGCTATATAGCTACATATCTAATACATATTTGATTCGTGGAACTGGCGCGAAAAGCTAGAGCAAATGTTGATTTTCTAGAGAGAAACAATAGAGAGAAAACAAGTAAAGGATAAAAAAAAATCGATAAAAATGTTAATTATTGATGCACTTTATGGTTATCAAAAGGTCACTTAATATTTGATAGTATGTAAAGTGGTTCACCCGAATAATCACTAGCGTTTTATAACAGCATACTTTCACTAATGCCTTCCTGAACATTAAACAAATCAGTCTTAAAGGGAAAATGCGCTCCCTATGGGTCTGCCTCGAAAAGTGCTTCGAATTTCTTCCATTTGGACTTACATATCCGGTTTGAGTTTTCAACATTGCATGTATAGTTTTCTATTCTATATTGTTCACGAAATATGTTTTGAAGAGCTTTGATATGCGGTTGGGTACCAAGAGCTTTATTTTTTTAAATATATATTTTTGTTAGGATCATTAGAGTATTTATTGCACATTTTTGTTTGTTCCATCCGAATAAGATTGTATCCTTTGTTATTTCTTCATCTATTCCAAGTTCTTCGTGAAGCCACTTTTGGAGATCAGACCACAGAGGTTTGACGATACTGCACTGGAAAAACAGATGTTCCATTGTCTCTCGTTCCATCTTACAATATTCACACAAGTCACCATCCGAAATACCTATTTTATGAAGAAATGAGTTTGTTGCTATTATTCTGTAAAGAAAGCGATACTGGAAGTCAGTCAGTTTGGCATAGCTGTAGCAATGCGAGTTTGCTTCAAAAGCATTGATCCAATCAATGTCACCTGCTTGTAAAAATACTTCATATATTTTCTTTTGTTTAGTACGTCATAAAAACGTCTACAACCCTTCCCTTCCTGTGCCAGTATCCTTAGATGTGCAGTAAAGTTTGGCGAGTATTTCAATTCTTTAATATTTTCGGTATGTATTGTTTCCAGCCATTTTTTCGGCACACTCTTCATTAATCTACCGTAGTCGAGGAATGTTCCCCTGATATGATAAGTATTTTTTATCTCCTCAAATGTCTTTAATACTCCATTATCAATAATGATATCTCTCACATAGCGCAAGTTATTGTCGTACCAATGTTTGACGAATAAGTTTTTATTAAGAAAATTAGAATTGTAAAATAGAGGCTCATTAATTATCTCGTCCTGTTTTGTTATAGGTATCATTTTATAAAAGTTCTGCCATGCTCGCAGGACATCGTTCCAAAAAGGATTTTTCGTATTTTTAATCAGTTCCGTAAGATATTGCCCCCCAAAATTAAACATGTTTGGTGACAATGTGCAGCAGTTTATATATTGCCATTTTTTACCTTGGAATGCTATGCGTCTAATTAACCCACGATATTTTTAACGACTGGACGAAGTTCGTAAGATCTACCATTCTCAGACCTCCGACCTTGTAATCGGATATCTGCGAAATAATGTGCCGTTTGATTCTATCTGGCCCATTGTTCCAGAGGAATTTATAGAGTATTGTATTTATGTTTGTCATGCACTCCTCCGACGGATTTGGCAAGGAAAGGAAGACATGTATCAGTTTTGACATTGCCAGTGACTTAATGACTGTTTTCCCAAGAGAGTTAAGTTTCGCAGTCTCTATTTGCTAAGTTCCTTCTTTAGGTCCGATATTTTCGATAAATAATTTAATTTCCATATATCTGAAAAGTTAACAGAAGAAAAATGTATTCCCAGTGCAGTAAAGTCATTCACCCACTCCAGACTAATATCTTGACACAGCCTGATATTGGACCCAGGTAGTGCTCCTATCCAAACTGCCTTGGTTTTTTCAATATTTATTTTTAGTCCCGAGTAGTGGTAATTTTTTAGTGGTAATTTTTTTAATTTTTGGGCCTATCGCCTGCCACATGATGACAGACGATGTTCGTTTCACTGTTGAACAATGCTACATTGTCACCTGTCTAAACTAACGACTTCTAAACTACGAAATTGCGTATGTGTTTAGTAATATGTCGATTTCGGCAGGTTGTGATTTACGTATGTAGTGGATATTGGGTGTACTCTCAAAATAATACATTGAGCCGCGCACCGGGTCGATACGTAGCATGACATTACATTGTTTACAGCGATTTCCATGGAACATTACAAGTGAAAAAGCAAACAAACAATAAAATAAAAGTAAATACATAAATAAAAATAAAAAATAAAATGTCAGGAACCACAGGGTAGGAACCAGACAGGACCAACCCATCACGTCGACATATATATTTTTAACATTTTTACTGTTTGACAGTTTGCCTGCCAGTTAAATTTTACAGATTTAGTGTCATGTCTGATCGTGGACATACAGTACCCGTATAATAAGTGGATGTTATAAATTTAATTCAAACTGAATACGATAAAATGCAAACCTAAGTAGTATATACATGTTGATTGATATCAGCAGATCAGTCTGGGGAAAGAGTTGTTGTAAGGAGTCACGGCTCATGTATATTCTGCAATAGTCAATTTAATAAGAGATTGTTCTTACTTACATACAGTTTCAATGTGCAATTAATGAAAGGCTCAGTATTCCTCGGGATTAATTCTCCAACTTGTGGAGTGGTTCCGCTCACTGTACCTGGGTGTTGAACTGGCCACATGTCGGATATCGACATTCGACGATCTGTCTAGCTAGTCCAGGTCTCTGTCGCAGGTGATCAGCTGGGGTCTATTTGCGCCACTTAATTTAACGTAAATTCGTCCGTTATGGGACCAGGCAGCATCGATGTGATCCTCTGCTGTTGATCTGTTAACTGCTCTCATTAATAGGACCTGGTTAACACGAGTTAGATCTTCTCGGATGACAATCTCAGTTGTCTCCGCTTAGCAATGGTCTCGATCTTGTGACGACGACTTAGAAATTTAACTATAATCGGTCTAGGTCGATCCGCTGGTATTTTCCCAACTCTGTGCGCGACATCTATATCTGACGCTGACACTTTCATATGTAGTTTCTCTGACAGTAATTTCGTTGCTTTGACGGCACAGTCGTTCCAAGTTTCGCCCGGCTTGTCACCATCTAGGCCCCAGATGCGTACACTGGCAAGTCTTGTGTATTGTTCCAATTCGTTGTTTTTGGATTGATTGTCTCGTGCAATCTCGACCGCCCTGGCGGCATGTTCACCTGATTTCTCCAGTTGTGAATGAGCTTTACTCAGTTCTTCTCTCAGGCGTTTATTTTCGTTGGCTAGATCATGTACCTCCCCTTCCAGAATCTCTACACGTTTAGTAAATTTCTGCGTAATTTCCTCTGTAACTTTAACTAGATTTTTTTCTAGTTCTAGTTTTGTTATGGAATCTTTGAATTCGTCTTTTGTGACCATAGATTTTCTCTGAGAGGCCAACTGAGAGTGTATGTCTTTCAGCATGTCCGTCACCCCTACACCCTCGCTTGAATTTTCAACACTTGCCCCTTCCATTGTTTCTTCTAAACTGCTATCATTATTTTCCCCCGTATTCTGCTTTTTCCTTTCTCTCCTCGCTCGGTTTCTTTCACCTTTGGACATTTGGTCTAATAAACTATTGTCTGATGAACTAGACGACGTTATTCTTCTCTTGTACCCAGAGTTTTTAGTAGATAGACGGGAACGTAACACCATTTGAGACTAACTATATTTATTCTACACGAGCTTTCGCAGATAAATCTGCATCCTCAGGTGTGAGGTGAAATTTGATTGAAATTGTAGTTTAAGGGCCGCTTCCCATTCGGATTTCGCGGCCCATCAACTCAATGTTTTATTCGAATTTCGCGGTACATTACTTTGTTTATTGAATATCTTTTCCAGCGCTAAATATATAAATAAATAATAAATAAATAAATAGATAAATAATAAATAACAATGAGAGATTAGTAGGAGATATAAATAGAAGTAAATAAGAATCGCTATATGTACAAGTTCGTAAGTCTCTTTTTGGTTTTTGGTTAAATTATACTGGTAAATATGAGTTCTCTGTAATCGCGTGTATGATTCCTTTGTCTTGGTACCCCTTTGTACGCACAAAGCCGTCCAGAAAAAACTGGGAGAACCAAGGGCGTCTTTAGGATTTTTCGGATCGGCTTCACTAACGACGCCCTTGGGAACAGGGTGGGTTCTTCCAGAAATCTGTGCCTGTAACAATTGCTTGGAGTGTGTATCGGGGTACAGGGCGGCAGGTCTACGTCCTATATTGCGTGAAAGTCAAAGGATCATATTCTGTGTTAAGGCGTCAGTTCGGGGTCATCTATGGAGTAGCGTGTCGGTGTGGTTTAGGGTCGAGTATTCTGATTCTGGGTGTTCTTGCTATGCGGCGTTGTCACTCAAGGCGCTGTTGGTATTCCTGTGATCGTCTTCCGTCTTCTGTTTCAGGTCTTGTCCAACTCGTCTGTGGTCTTCGGTGTGCCTGTATCATATGTAATAGAAGGCTTGTAGTCATTCTTGTTTTCTAATGTTTTTCGATGCAATAATTTTATATATCTTCCTCCCAACAACAGGCACGCCCCGACCGTCAGTCACATAATATGAATACCAATATATACTTTAGTGAGTAAATGAATAATTAACTAAACATTTCGATAGATTCAGTACTAGGTGAATACACAAATAAACGGCTCTGTATTATTTCTGTATGCATTATCGTTTGATGGCCATAAAGAATTTGTAGGACAATGAGATAGTCGGCCCTCAGTATCAAGGTAACTCCGCCATCACCATTTCCTATATTTTATGCCGAATACTGCTCGCTATATGCGATTTGGCCGTGCTAATGTTGTCATGAATTCAATTAGATTTGGCCATCGTTTGTTTTGTAGGACAGTGGAACAAACGGCCCTCAGTATCAAGGTAACTCCGTTGTTGCCATGCCTATTTTATTTCAAAATGTGTCTGTGACATTTTGGCCGGATATTATGTATGGATAGTTTATTATGGCCATAATGTTTTGTATGGCTATGGTGCACACGGCCCTCAGTATCAAGGTAACTCCGCTGCAACCATACCATTTGTTGAAGTCTGAAGAATGATTTGGCCTCTATCAAATCGTGTCATAGTACTTGGTGTACTAGTAGTTGATTATGTGGAAAAAAAAAAAAAAAAAAAAAAAAAAAAAATTGCTGACTGCACATGTACGGCGGTAGTATTATATACTGGAGTAATAACCAGCAGTTTTGATAAAATTTATTAAGGACTTGAATACCTGATTTCTAATGGTGGGCTTAGGGTTTAATAACGCTGGTAATGTTAAGGGAGTGTTGAATTTTTTTAATTCGTTTCTAAGTGCCACACGTTGTTGGCTGTGGATTGGGCATTCAAGTAGCACGTGTTCTATTGTTTCTTCTACTTTGTTGCATGCGGTACAGAGTGGTGAGGTGTTTTTCAGAAGCATGGACAGATGTGATTTAAGTCCGGTTTTGCCTAGTCTTAATCTGGTGATTATGCGGTCATCACGTTTATTGTCTAACTGGAATCCCTGGGCTTGTCTTTTCTCTCCATCAAGGATCTTATGTAACCACCGTCCACGTTCTTCTTCGTTCCATTCCTTTTGCCACTTGCTATCTATTTTGCGTCTAATGATAGTGTTGAGTTCTTTATATCCTAATCCTATTGGCACATCGTGTGTAGTTTTAGCAAGACTGTCTTTGGCAGTTTTGTCGGCTGCTTCGTTACCTCTGATGTTGACATGCGCGGGTACCCATGCTAAAATGGCGTCTATACCCTCGTTGTGTATTTGTGTACATATACATTCTATTTTGTGTATGAGATCAGGTCTACTGTCAGATATAGAATTTTGGATGGATGCGAGTCCACTAAGGGAGTCACTGAGTATCACCGCACGGATTGGTTTGTGCTCGATGATCCATTCGAGAGCCTTTATTATAGCAATCAGTTCGCTAGTGTACACAGACATATTATCTGGAAGTTTGAAACCATTTTGTATGTTGAGCTCAGGTATAACAAAAGCTGATCCTGTGTTATTCCTTGTGTTTTTCGATCCGTCTGTATAGATTTTTAAGTAATTTTTCCAGTTTTGGTTGATATATTCGAGGGTGGTGGCTCTTATAAAGTCTGGGTTGTCCTTCTTTGTGAGGTAGGCGTGAATACTAGTGTCCACGTGGGGCGACTCTAATTCCCAGGGTGGTCTAGTGATCTTGTCTGTGTCGCAGATGCGCGCGATGGGTATTTCATGCTCTTGGAATAGGTTATTTACGGTGTAGCCGAGGGGGGTGGAGTCTTTTTCCCAGTTTTTCTTTAAATATTCATATTCACTTTTATCTTCAAAAATTTTGTGGCATGGGTGATTTTCGCCCTTAGCTCTAGTTTTTCCTGCATATTTCAGGGACAGTTCCTCTCGTCTTAAATGTAAGGGTTTCTCATTGGTTTCTATTTGAAGACTACATAAGGCGGTTCCCTTGAAGGCTCCAGTAGCTATTTTTAGAACAGAATATTGGATGCTGTCTATTCTTTTTAGTTGTGTCTTACATGCTGATTGGTAGGCGATGGACCCATAATCTATTTTTGACCTGATTAAGGTTTGATATAATTTTATCAGACTATATTTACTCGCTCCCCAGTTTGTCCCAGACACATACCTCATGAGGTTCAGGTCTTTATTGCAGCGGAGGACTAGTTGGTCGATGTGGTCTTTCCATGTGAGTTTTCTGTCAAAGATCATACCTAGGTATTTAACACTATTTCTGAATTCAATTTTCTGACCTCCTAGTGTTAGCTTAACGTCAATGTGTTTATTGTTTGAAAATATAATGCCCGTTGTTTTTAGGGCGGAAAATTTGAAGCCCCATTTATCGGCCCAGCCGCTAATTGTATCTAGTGTATTTTGCATTATACCTGTCAATTTTTTTATGGAACGTGCGGTTTTCCAGAGGGCAGAATCGTCAGCAAATAGAGACTGTTCTACTTCCGGATGTTTCGTGTCAATTTCATTGGCTAGGCCATTGATGAGGATGTTGAAAAGGGTAGGGCTTATGACGCTTCCCTGAGGGGTACCGTTGTCTAATTCATGGTCGGTGGATAGGGTATTTCCTATGCGAACTTTAAAATTTCTATTGTTTAGGAAGTTTTTTATCCAGTGTTGCATTCTTCCCTTAATCCCAAGTTTGCTTAATTGAATAATTATGCCGTCCTGCCATACAAGGTCAAATGCTTTTTCTATGTCTAGGAAGATACCTAGTGTGTACTGATGTTTGGCATTCCCCTTTTTTATCGAGTGTTGTAATCTGGTTATATGGTCTAATGTACTTCTGTTCTTACGAAAGCCGCTTTGGGTTTTGTTTAATAAGTTGTTGTTTTCCATATGAAACTCCAGTCTATTCTTTACCATAGTTTCCATTATTTTGCATAGATTTGAGGTGAGAGAAATTGAGCGGTAAGAGTTGCTGTCTGATGGATCTTTACCTGGTTTAGGGATTGGGATAACGATAGATGTTTTCCATTTACTTGGAAGTTGTTTGGTCTGCCAGCTGACATTAATTAGTTTCAAAATTAGGTTCTGTGTTTTATTTGGTAGGTGTTTAAGGATCGTGTATCCTAGTTTGTCTTCACCAGGTGAGCTCTCTTTTTTACAGTGTATAGCTTTGCGGTATTCATTAATATTGAAGTCTGCATTGAGATAGTTTTCTAAATGATCATCCAAATCGTTTTCTATCGTTGTTTCTTCCTTAATTTTTCTGAATTCTGGTTTCAGGTTGCTATCGCTACTGTTTGGAGCGAAAGATTCGGCGAGGTGTTCTGCCTTTTCTTTGTTCGTTTTTTTGGTTTTGTTCAGTACAGGGACTGTGTTCGTTAACTTTCCTTGTATATTTTTTATTTTGTTCCATACTTTTTTTGAATTGGTTTTGGTATCTATAGTGTTGCAAAAGTCTTCCCAGCATTTTGATTTAGCTTCTTTGACACTTTTTTCAGCTATGATTTTGAGTTCCTTGTAATTCGCGTGATCACTTTGGAGCCTACTTTTTTTGAATTTTCTAAGTGCCTTCTTTTTGGCCGCAATATTCTTTGCACACTCTGGGTTCCACCAGGGTACCGGGTTTTTGTTGTGGCGCTGTTGTGATATCGGAATATATTTTTGTGCTATGTTTAGTAGTGAATTTGTAATGTTTTCGTTGAACATTTCTGGATCGGAATTGAATATCTCGTCATGATTTAGGCATTGACAGTCTTTCTGGAAGCTTTTCCAGTCGGCTTTGGAGTACTGAAATTTTGGAGGGGCGTCTGTCCTTTCAGCGTCCGGTTTTATACTAATTTTCGTCAGAATGGCGAAGTGGTCGCTGTCAAGCGTGTCAGGAATCACTTCCCATTCGGATTTAACAGCTAAATCAGGGGAGA
Organism: Hanleya hanleyi; assembly: GCA_036873755.1. Taxonomy (NCBI): domain Eukaryota; kingdom Metazoa; phylum Mollusca; class Polyplacophora; order Lepidopleurida; family Hanleyidae; genus Hanleya; species Hanleya hanleyi. The sequence goes on along the minus strand of JAVTVY010005485.1, from coordinate 25,171 downwards.
CAATAGTTAAGTCAATTGCAGATAGTTTACCGGTGTTCATGTCTATTCGCGTCCCGTGGCCATTATTTAAATAGCATAGGTTGTTTTGGTCAAGCCATTTTTCCACTACTTTGCCTTTTTCGTCTGCCTTGATGCAATTGTCGTCCCACATGGGGTTATGACTGTTGTAATCACCGCATATGATGATAGGGGAGTTAAATTTCTTTGTGATGTTGTCCAGTTCTTTTGGGGAGATTTTCTTTAGACTTCCTGGGGCATATAAATTAATGATGTTAATAGGTTTGTTATTGAAGAAGACCTGAATAGCGTGCTATTCGAGATCGTCACTGGTAGGGCTTTTATCTAGTTCGATGTGAATCAGATCCTCTTTTATTAATATCAGGTTTCCCCCTAGTGCACCTGTAAGTCTGTCTGATCTATACGACTTATATCCGTTTATTGTAAATTTATTTTTTCCTGGCTTCAGAAATGTTTCCTGAACACAAATTATATCTGGGTTGATTTAATTTACTAAGACTTTAAGATTGTCCCCGTTTTTCCCGATGCTTCGGGCATTCCATTGGATTATTGATAATTGATTTTTATTGAATTTTGTGTTAGTTATATCCCTAATTTGGAGACTGATGCATTCGCAAGTGGATTATCTTATGTTGTTATGTTGAGGGCCGGGATAGACTTTTCTTTGGGTGTGGATGTTTTCTTATCGTATTTCGGATTTTTCCCCCAGTTAATGATTTCATCGGAGCTGAACTCCCAATTAAGGAAGTCCCGCGCAATTTTCACTATCATGTCGGTCTTATTAAGCTTGGGTTGCAGGGGGTTAATAACTGAGTTCAACACAATGTTGATAAAGCCCAGCAGGTCTAGCTTGGTTAGGTTCTTTGTCTCTGTTTCTTGTTCATTGTTTTCCGTCTCCATTGTATCACCAGAGTTTGTGTTCACGGCTGTGACTATTGTCTCAGTTGCCTTTGCTTTGCATAGAGCGGTGGTCATTTGTAGACTGATTTTTCTATTCATTCTGGTTTCTTTTACAGCTTCTGCGTAAGAAATCCCTTTGTCTGCTTTAGTAAATTTAACTCTTTTTGCCTCTTTGAAAGCTATACAGCCTTTGTAGGCCGCTGAATGGTTGCCTTTGCAGTTTACACATGTTACTTTCGTTTCAGTACATTCTTCGTAATTATGATTTCCAGAGCATTTCGCACATACAACTTGGGATTTACAAAATTTAGCTATATGACCACCATATTTCTGACAGTTATGGCATCGTTTTTGTGTGTCAAAAAAAGGTTTAACTATAATATTACGAAGCCATAGCCGGACAGTTTCCGGTAATTTTGATCCTTTAAATACTAGCATAATGCTTGTCGTTTCCTGTTTGTTCTTTTGCATTCTTTTGGCATATACGACGTTTTGTTTTGAGAGGGTGGGGAGAATGTCTTCTAGTTTGATACTGAGGTCAATTCCATAAATTACTCCTTTGCATTGCTCTCTACGCTGTATGAATTGTTTTACCGAGACAGGTTTATCTGCTAGCAGGTCTAAACGTAGTAATTTCTCGTACTGAGTTTGTGATTTGCAGTGGACTTTCAGATCACCACCCGGCAGTTCAAAGATTTGATGTACGTCACCAGCACATTTTTTGAGATCGTTTGCTACCTTGGCCTTTGGGAATTTACATGCTCTCAGTTGGGTTAGACTATGGATGATGGCGATAAAATTTGCTAGACTACTAGGCCTTTCGGGTAGGGATCGTTGTTTTTTGGTGGGTGGGGATTTTTCAGTGTTGATTTCTGAGAGCTTCCTTTTAGGTGTTTTTACGGTGGATTGAGAGGCTTCCATTGTTTGATTTGTTTTTGTTTAGATCAGGACTAGTTGTTATTTGGTAAGGAGTGAATTTAGTGATAGGAAATATTAGTATAGGTGCAAGAATTCAATTCAAAACTTAGTCTAAAAAACCCCTACTGTACCTGCGATTCATCGACGACATCTTTATCATATGGACACGGTGAAGAGGCTCTCCAGACATTCCACCATGACTACAACAACTTTCACCCCACTATCAATCTCACCTTAGACTACTCGACCGAGCAAGTTAACTTCCTTGACACCACCCCCAGGATCCAAGAAGGGAAGATAGAAACCTCTATATACCGCAAACCCACCGACCGGTATACCTACCTCCATGCCCGCAGTTTCCATCCTGAACACACCACCCGATCTATTGTATACAGCCAAGCTCTACGCTACAATAGAATCTGCTCCAAACCTGCTGATGCCGAAACCCATCTCCAAGATCTACGAAAAGCCTTCCAGCAACTTAAATACAATCCTGCCATGATACAAGAACAAATCCATAGAGCCATGAGAATACCTAGAGACATCTTGCTACAATACAAGCCCAAAACAGACGATAACAGAATCCCATTAGTTATCATGTACAGCCCACAAACGCGACCCATACAGCGCATCATCAACACTCTACAACCGATCATCAGTGGAGATGAACGCCTGAGCAAAATACTACCAGAGAAACCTGTCCTCGGCTACCGTCAACCTCCCAATCTGAAAAAAACGTCTGGTATCCAGTCAACTGTCCATGGGTGAAGAGAACGGCACACTTCCGTGTGGTAGCAACAAATGCAAGTTATGCCCACATATCAACACCCAGTGTACGATCACCGGTCCCAACGATTCCAAACTGTCCGTTAAGGGTTCATTCTCCTGCACGTCAACCAACATTGTATACGCCATTACCTGTTCCAAATGCCCTAAAGCTGTATACGTAGGAGAAACTGGACAGTCATTAAGACAGCGTATGAACGGCCATAAATTTGACATACGCCAGAACGACACCTACAAACCCATTGGACAACATTTCAACTTACAGAATCATTCCATCACAGATTTCAAAGTTGCCGTATTAAGGAAAAGAAACTTCAGAAACCAATTTGAAAGAACTGTAGAAGAACAGAAAATTATTTCACAATTCAATTGTATTGAACAGGGCCTCAACAGAGATTTAGGTTTCCTAAGCCACTATAGAGATTAATTGGTCCATTATTCTTGTCCAGTTCACTTATTACTGTTTTATTATCCTGTTATATTCTGTCTGTAACTCTCTTAATGGAGATTAGTTCCTGTGGTACAGATTACTATCACCTGCCTATTGCCCATGTACTTCAAGATCCTCATGGTACTCATATGAACAGTCACAATCAAAGCGTGACTGAGGTACATCATTTTTAGATGACGACTCTATAACGAATATTATGGATTAAGAATACTGATCAGCGATACGGATTTGATATTTTGGAACATCATGATGTCTTGCCGGCATCATTGAAAACTGTTGACCGCTTCTCTGTTGCAGGAAACAAGCCTATGTTTATGTATACTTTTGTCTTTTTGAATTTGGTGCTAATACTGTTATATGGAAATGGAATAGGTCTTTGGATTATGGACGCGGATATTCTCTAATGGACGACGGCTGGATTATGAATGACGGACTAGACGCTTGTAATTGTATAGAGATTGATTGGTCAATTATTCTTGTCCAGCTCACTTATTACTGTTTTATCCTGTATTATTCTGTCTGTAACCCTCTTCATAGAGATTAGTTCCTGTGGTACAGATTACTATCACCAGCCTACTGCCTAGCATTGTTATATAATTACCTATTGTTCTATGTTTATTGACACCACTCACTCATTACGGATCTTTGTGCTATGTTTTACAACCCTTGTGTATATATATACCCATGTTGACCATTTCACCTCACGACGTAGACCTGCCGCCCTGTGCCCCGATACACACTCCAAGCAATTGTTACAGGCACAGATTTCTGGAAGAACCCACCCTGTTCCCAAGGGCGTCGTCAGTGAAGCCGATCCGAAAAATCCTGAAGACGCCCATGGTTCTCCCAGTTTTTTTCTGGACGGCTTTGTGCGTACAAAGGGGTACCAAGACAAAGGAATCATACACGCGATTACAGAGAACTCATATTTACCAGTATAACTTAACCAAAAACCAAAAAGAGGCTTACGAACTTGTACATATAGCGATTCTTATTTACTTCTATTTATATCTCCTACTAATCTCTCATTGTTATTTATTTATTTATTTATTTATTTAGCGCTGGAAAAGATATTCAATAAACAAAGTAATGTACCGCGAAATTCGAATAAAACATTGAGTTGATGGGCCGCGAAATCCGAATGGGAAGCGGCCCTTAAACTACAATTTCAATCAATTTCACCTCACACCTGAGGAAGCAGATTTATCTGCGAAAGCTCGTGTAGAATAAATATAGTTAGTCTCAAATGGTGTTACGTTCCCGTCTATCTACTAGTTTAATAGACTAACACGGCTACCCCACAAATCCCAGAGTTTTTAGAGCGTTCAGACATATTACGATGTTTTCAACAAGAAGGGCGTATGTTCCAACATGGCGCGGGTACGGGTTTGAGTCTTTTACCGCAACATCGGGAATATACACGTATTGTTTAATGAAAATATCACCATAAATTCATTTGACAAAGTCACAAACCTCTTTCTCAATGTATAGATGTCAATACAGCAATAAAAACACCACGAGCGATTGTTACTTGGAGTATTTTCACGGAGCTCCCCGTCAGCCACCCGCTATACCGCCGCCATCTTGTTTCCTCATCCCCACATTCTTATTAAACAATATACCTTCTTTCCCCATCACCAAAGAAGTATCAGATATAATATTTCCATCTGTCAAGCCCCCTCATTCTCTCTTATCGGACCGATTCTTATGGCAACTTTGACCAATTATCACCATGGACACTCATAATTAAATCTCCCGATAGCCACTCATCCTCCCCATCCACTCAAAATTTAATATATCACCCATCGAATTTCTCTCCAACCCACATTCTTCAATATTTGTTCATGCCCCTCACACCCTAGTAATCCTCGTCCTTGTGTCCTAATTGTTCAAGTATCCCGACCTCTCCAGCTTTTCACTGTTGAGCCGTTTCCCGATGTAATCCTTCACATTGCACCCAGTATAAAGTCTTATCCCATTAACATTCTACAGCAATTCTGCCTCCCCCAACCCCTAAAACCGGATAGTTTGCCTCCTTCAAACCTGGGAAATGGATAATACCAAGTTCAAGTTCGATTGTATATGAATAGTAACGGTAAGGCAGTGATTTGTCGTTGAGAGATTCAACATTTGTAAAATACCATCGGCTTATATTTCAATCTGCTCATCAGACGTGGATGACAAAACATCACCCACACATGCACGTCTCCGGAAATAGTTTTACAACATACAGTATACATGTATATACAATACAATCGTCTAGTTCGTCATTCAATATTCAGCCATCGTCCATGAAAGAATTCTTTCGGATTACGATCGTGGAAAATAATTCGATGTGTGATTTATCGTCTGGTATGAGAGTTATATATAGTCTGTTTGGACAGCGTCCACTGGTACCAGACTAATGATCACATCCCCCTATGGATTTGAGATAAAAATCCGAGAGCGGGAACTATTCTGGATGCTAGAACTTGGGTCAGAATTTCCGTATGGTTTAAGGATACGTAACCCTATTGAGGAAGTTTTGTAGCGATAAATATTCAACAAAACCATAATAATGTATATATTTTATGAAGGCGCATGCCCTGAGGAATTCGCTTATGTAATTTACATAACTGTTGCTGCTACCGTTTAGAAAATATTCAAAATTTAAAAAAATAAAATGAAAACCATTTTTGAATTGAAATTTCGTGAAAACTGTTTAACATATTTCAGATTTGATTGTATACCTTGATCAAAGACAACTAGTAAACGGTGTCTCATTTTTTTATTATGTTTTGTCTAGTTCTATTTTTATAGCATTTTAACTAAAATGAATTGACAAAAATCTATTATCTTACAACTTCCTACACTAATAGTTGAATAAAGCAAAAACTGAGCAGAATGCATGCCAAATTTCACAAGCGTACCATGAATACTTCTCGAGAAATACGAGTTAAAAACTAGAGTTTCGGCAAAAACTGAAATACTAGAAATCTGTCAAAACCCGTTCGGTTATACATTTGAAGGAATAATTCTAATATTTCTCATGAATTCTGTTACAAAATACATTTTGCAACCTGTCATATAGAACCTATAGTCACCAACCTACTTTTTCCAGATATCTTTTGCACAAAAAGTATTCATTATTGTGGTTTAAATCAGATTTAATATTAGAAAATGTGCTAAAACTTGTTCGGCTGGATTTTTTTTACACCTGTGTCCATCGCTCCACAATACACAGTCGCGCGAAAGTTAATCTGTTACCAGCGGGGTACCACATCACTCAACATAATCTGTTTAACTTTATATTTTAGGAACTAAATATTCAAACCTAAAATTGAACCACTTATTATTGGAATTTTGACTTCATTTTTGTTACCAAATACTAGACCCAATACTGAATATTCAAAAACACAAAAAATTTGACCCTCGGTGGGGTTACGTATCCTTGAATGATAATGTCAGTGGATTTGGCAATATTGCAAACCGCCGTTCAAATATATCCAGTATTACTCAGCTATTTAAACTCCACCAACGGAGATATGCAGCCATGCTTGGAGAAAGTTGGTTGATTTACGATTATATCGCTTTAAATTACTTAATGGGTTTACCTAACACACCCAATAGTATACATAGCTTACGTATAGTTCCGTATACCTTTCCTCTGAGGGATTTAAATCTCACAACCAGTGATATACAACGATCTGCGTATTCAGGAAATATTATACCACCCACAATCATTAAAGTTTGTCAAGATATAGCGTGTTTTCGATTGTATCGTCCAGTCAACATAATCGAAACATCCCAAGATCGGCTTTTCTTGAAACTCAACTACTTAGATAAAGGACTGAACATTATTAATTTACCCGAATCCTGAATCCTACGCAACGCTGTATACGAAACTATTTTAGGTTCACAAAACCCCCTTGCATTTCATATAAGTATACTAAATCTATAGCCACCAAAATATTCAATTACTCTAATGCGGCCAAGGAGTTTGACTGAACTTATACACGCCAAAGGGCTATTGTGAACTTTAAAACTCGTCGAAATTTATCTATACACCATGCCAACATATTGTGACTGTTAACCTTGATATAGTGAGTTATAAGGACTTAAGAACACTCCTGATGAAGGGACCTAAATATAGAGAGGCGAGAAGAATAAATCTTAAGGCCGACCTTCCCCAAGCAAAGTACTGAGAAACCTCAATCTAGCAAATCTCCAGGGTAAATTTGTCATAGCCCCAGCAGACAATGCTCCAAATAATATAATGTTCATATGTAAATATTACTATTACCAGGTGCTGAATAAGGTGTAGGCATACCATAATCAAATACGTCTGCTTACTCCCTAACTGCATTTACTCGGGAAGATTTATTCAACAGTCACAAAACGTCTCTCAAGGATAGAGGTATTTGTCTTCCAACCAATCATAACGACATACCAAAAGTATACTGGACTCCCACAATGCATAAATCACCATACAAAGCCAGATTCTAGAAGCTGCACCACCAAGCTCCTTTCAACCAAGTTGACGAGGTCCCTTCAGGAGGTAAAAACATTTTGGGAAAGACATTGTGCCACTATTTCTGAAAACTGGCGTTGAATGTATGTGGATAATAAAAACCCCAAAATGTCTAACGGAAGATGTTGATGCTGAAAATACCGTACAGATATGTATCTACATGGGATTTCTCGACTCTCTATACCATAATCCCTCATCAGGACCTTATTGACCGTCTAAGTTCATTAATAGTATCTGTATTCAAGAAAACTGATCGCCGATATATTAATGTCAGAAGCTATAAAGCATTCTTTAGCTCTACAACATACAACGGATATCATTCATGTGATGTTTCTTTGTGTAAATAGTGCTTGAATTTCTCATTAAAAATATCTGTGTGAAATTTGGCAACACAATATATCAACTGCTCATAGGTATTCTAATGGGTACTAATTGTGCTCCTCTCTTGCATGACATATCTGTTCTCTTATGAATATGACCATATGCAGGCGCTTTCAAAAACCGATCAATTCAAAGCCCGTTCGCTATATAATATAAATGACGCAGTGAAGGATATATATCCACCTTCACTGGATTTGAAGGAAACTACAGATAGCCCTAATGGCACATCATATTTAAATGAAGCGGGTCTTCTCTCTCGTCGACTTTATGACAAAAGAGATGATTAAAATTTCGACATCGTAAACTATCCCTTTCTGGAAAGTAATATTCCAGTGAGACCTGCATAGTGCATATACATATCACGCCTAGTAGCATTTGCTACATCCTGTGGTAAATGTGACGACTTTAATCAGCGTCACAAAACTTTATCGCAGAAATTTATAAAACAGGCCTATACCACCAAGCGCCTCCACTCAAAGTTTGCTGATAGCAAAAGACCAGCAGCAGGCACGATCTATTGCGTTACGTTTCATAACTTGTGTCTAATTCCGATTAACCCGGGGTTATAGGGCCGTATGAACCCATGTACTTAAAGATCCTCATGTTGTTCGTATGAACAGTCACAATCAAAGCGTGATTGAATACATCATTCTCTAAATGACGACTTTACAACGAATTTGGATTTAGAATACTGATCAGCGATACGGATTTGATATTTTTCGAACATCATGATGTCTTGCCGGCATCATTGAAAATTGTTGACCGCTTCTGCCTATATTTATGTATCTTATGATTGTCTTTTTGAATTTGGGGCTAATGCTGTTATATGGAACATGAAATACGTCTTTGGATTATGAGCGCAGATAATCTTTAATGTACGACGGCTGAATACTGAATGACGGACCAGACGCTTGTAATGTGTGTAGTTTGTATATCCAATCTTAGCCACAGTTTTAAGTGTTGTTCAACCGGCATAAACAAAAAATGGACGAACCGTAAGTTAGAACCACGGTTCCGGCTTCCAGACATGCACGGCGACGAGAGGACCAGCTGAAATTCGAATTTGTTGTTTGACTTGTGGGAAGTTGATGCTGGGTCGACATCGGGCCTAACAGACTAGTCTTTTGTGTTAAATGCCGTCATTTTCATCTGAGGACGATACAGCTCACCACTCCCCAGTGTACGAGTTGTCACATCGACACAGCTCACCAATTACCAATATACGAGTTGTCAGAGCATTTCCATCATAGCTCTCTAGATTTGTATCTAATACCGCTTATGCCGGTGCTAGGGGCCGTGTAGTCATGTCATCCAAGTTGCCACATGAACAGGTACAATAAAAGCGTACCTGAGATACAACACATATCACGAATCGTTAGATTCTTGGTATGTGTTTAGAATAGGTTAACCACAAGACTATACTGTGAAGTCGTGTGGCTCTGTCAGTATGTCGGCACCTCTTCCCACTTCCCTTGTATGTGTTGTAATTGAACTTCTGATGACTATGATTGCATATCATCAAGAGCAAAGATATACTAAGTATGTTCACTTACACAATGTTCCTGAGCACTGTAACAGTGCATTGCAAACAGCATAGTTCTAGTTCTAGAGAATGACAACATATTTGCCGTTGACAATATATCGTAATGCCCCCCCCCCCCCTCTAACTAGAGGAGGGGCATATAGCTTGTCCGCGCAATATCTCGGTTAATATTTGATGGACAGGATTGAAACTTGCATGGAATGTGCCCAGTGCCTCGTAGTTGTGCAGCGTAGAGTTTTTTCCGAGTTCCGATATAATTTTCAAGAGTTATGGCCCTTTTTCTGAAATCTCTGTGAATTGGACTTGTCCGGGCTGGATCTTGGTTAATATTGTATGGACAAGTATGAAATTTGCACGATATGTGGTCAGTGCCTCACAGTTGTGCAGCGTAAAGTTTCTTCACGTTTCGCTTATATTTTCAAGAGTTATGGCCCTTTGTTCTTGAAATATCCATGAATTGGGACTTGTCCGGGCTGCATCTCGGTTAATATTGTATGGACAATTATGAAATTTGCAGGATATGTGGTCAGTGCCCTGTAGTTGTGCAGCGTGAAGTTTTTCCACGTTTCGCGTATATTTTCAAGAGTTATGGCCCTTTTTTCTTCAAATCTTTGTGAATTGGGACTTGTCCAGGCTGGATCTCGGTTAATATTGTATGGACAACTTGAGATTTGCATGATATGTGGTCAGTGACCCGTAGGTGTGCAGCGTGAATTTTCTCTGCTTGCGGTTATGTTTTCAAGAGTTATGGCCCTTTGTTTATCAAATCTAAGTGAATGGGATATATTTATTTGTTTGTCCAAGCTGGATCTCGGTCCATAACCAATTTGAACCAGGAAAATGGCTATATTATATGTTATTCTACATTCCAAAGCAGACAACATAGGTCCTGAAGTATGAAATTGCCCCAAAAAGATTGACTGCAAAATTCAAAGTTCACTGATCGCTTCGTAATTTCACCACAATATACTCCCAAGGAATGTAGGTCTCATAACCAGGTCACATTTTCGGATTTGACGAAGCCCTGGCGACCATCTTGCATCGAAACATCGTATTATCACTTGTTGGTTGATACTTGGGATATGTATTATGTGAGGCATGGCAAAAAAAGTGACTGAAACAGAATTTTTATAATTATCCAAATTAGGCCACCAACCAATAAAGAACAGAACAATGGCGGGGCAGTGTCGGATTAAAGCGGAAGTGGGGGGGGCATACAATTGAGCAATCTCTGATTGCTTCCTTCCTGTGTTGTGTCTCATATGTCGGAATATCAAAACACATTAAATCTAACACATTTCTTCTATCAGAAAGTGGTGGCATATTAAAATGTTTACAGGCATCACCATAACCTTATTGATCCTAGAAAGTGTCGGTTTTAAACAGAAATATTAGAACTATTCTAAATCCGCTTATTACGGTTCTTACATTACAGCGTGAACTTTCAATATTAGCATATTACTTTTAGAATGACAAAGGATTTCGAATGTTCATTCAATCGCAATAAATAGTTTGTTCAGCAGTATTCTGCTCTTGTCCATTAAAGCGGACTTCTTGGTGGAATGCACATGGCGGAAAGATCGCAGCGATAGCTAACCCTGGACACTACTTTGCTTCACGAGTTAGTGGGTAGTACGACATCCATGCAATTAAAATCTTCCATTTATGGGCGTGCGAATCTGAATGTTACACGAAATGTGAGGACAGGCCGTGTTTATGGTATGAAGACTACAGTTGGAATGGGGTTACATAGCGATCCGAACAGAAAAGTGTTGTATTATAGATTCCATTTCCTTGTATTGCATCCACGCCATGTGAAAAATTGCAAAAGTTCAAATGTCTGGGTTATATGCTCGGCATATCGGCTCATCCTTGCCTTGAAAATATGCAAAATTGATGGGATTCCTTGTATATTGACCATATAATGAGGAGGATCATCCTGTATGTATAGCAAGAATAAGCTTGAACATCGACCAATTTGAATATGTATACATTGCGATACTCAACGTGAACATCGACCATCTTCAGATTGTATTCATAGCGAGAGTAGATTTGCAAATCGATTATCTTCATCCTGTACGCAAAAATAGCGATGGTAGACTTGAATTTCGACCATCTTAATTATGTACACTCTCAGAATGATTCAGGGATTTCTCTTAACATTCAGGCCATATATACATCCACAATTCAAATTTTATTTTAGCCTTAAATCCAGAACATTTTTTAGGAACTCTGTGGTGAAGTCGCTGAAATTCAGGAAATTACCCCTGAATTTCGGGCTGGAATCACTGAAAATTGAGTTGTAGATGTATGACCTGAAATTTAGGAGAAATCCCTGATCCATTTTAAGAGTGTAAGCCTATAAGGATAGCGATACCAGATTTAACCATCGACAATCGGCATCCTGCATACATATAATACAGAGAGAGATTAGACTTGAACATTTATCATCTTCATCTCAGCGAGACTAGACTTGGATAGCTATCATCTTGAACTTGTAAACATAACGAGGCTATAGACTCGAACATCTTTTGTCGAATTGTAGTGACAAGCTCCAACGAAGGCTCCAGGTTTTACAAAATAAGGGAGCACGAATTATTTTGGGTCGTGGGAAACGGGAACACGTAGTAGACATGCTTAAAGATCTAAATTGGTGTGATGTACGGAAACGACAGGAAATGCATGTCCTGGAAATGGTTTATAAATGTACAAATGGAATGGTTCCCTTTTATCTATGTGATTATTTTAAATTTAACTCCAGTGTTCATACTTATACCACAAGGCAGAGAAATGACATTCATGTTGTTCTGTGTGCCTCAGAAAGCAAAAAGAAAACTTTTTTATATAGAGGAGCTATTTTATATAACAAATTACCGACTGAAATCAAGTCATGTAAATCTCTTTACAGTTTTAAACGTAAATTAAGCGCATTTTACGAAGGCAACTGATTTTATTATACTTGTTATTTAATCGAGGTACAAGTGAACTCTAATGCCCCCTTGTATATATACGTATTATTGAAATTGTGTTTTAATGTGTGGAAGTTGTGAGATACAGGGCCGTCCTGGAAAGCAGCCGTTTGTTTGAGGATGTATATATTTACCCTGTTTAAATAAATTATCTATCTATCTATCTATCTATCTTCAGATTTAGTCAATTGTCAAGTGACTTCTCAAAGTCGATCATCACAGCCTTAGAGCGAGTATTTATAGTTTATATCACAGGACCCGGGACACAAGGATATTTCATGAAGAGGTACATGTATGTTGTCCATGCCTATATTTTTGTCTTAATGGTAAACTATATTCACAAAACGGTGCACATTTTGTTAATATGTAAAGTAAAATTGACAACTTGATTGCCAAATTTTAAAAAAAATATGGATCATTAGCCTGGGTCTTATTAGTTTGTAATAGTTCGTAAAACTCACGATAATTAGAACACTGGAACACAACCGAAAGGTTTTTTTCGGTTTGAGATTTGGCATCAGCGAGCATTGTTAGAAAGAAGTCTGTTAATGTGCTTTGTGTCTGTTGGCTTCTTATGTGAATGAATAAACGAATAAAAAATTAAAACTGGTCATAGCGGATATGTCTATGTGTTTCCTCGTCTGTTTTTGCTGTTAACACAACCAATCACAGAACGGTGGCGTACGTGCTGCGGTGCTTTAGGCCTATATATGAACTGCATTACTTCCTTCCCATCCAGTAATGATAAAAACTGTTATAGATATAGATCAGCCTGGGATAATTAATCCCACCTCTGGCGTGGTTATATAATAAGAGTCTCACGTCCCGGATAATTTTGAGCCCGAGGGTGATAAGTTTGTTATAAGTACAGGGAACTGGTTTAAACTAGCTATCGTCGACACCGGCTAAAATACCACATGTCAGAGAACAACCACATTTTAAAAATTGACAAATCGGATGAATCCGTCAATCAAGAAGCAATCTTCAGACATTTATCTGATACTTGTAAAAGTCAAGTCTATATAGCTTTCAGTATGCATAAGCCATATGCAGGCCCTTCCGGAATGTTACTACCAGGAGTTTTCGTCGTTGACTTGAGACAAAATCCCTTTTCATCTTTGTAGAGGTAAAACTATAGTTATGATATTCCATTAGATTAGCGGTTGAATATTGGTGGAGTCCCTTGCGGGATTCAATGCAGCAAACCCCAGATTAAGAGACCTAATCGCCAGCACTACATGTCGGCGATCCAGTAGAGCTGGCGATTAGGTGCTGGCAACCAATTTTCAGCACTAGTATGTCCGCTATTTATTAAAATAGTGTAATCCAAAATAAAATACTGTCACATAGTTTTGGCAGTGTATATCGTGTAATACAGTAGATTCATGGTGTTCTCATGTAGAATCACAATCCATTTGGGGGAGGAAAAAAAACACATGTCAATGATACGGATTTGTCGATATGACATCATGATGTCTTACTAGCCTCATGGAAAACTGCTGACTGCCTTGTCTTGAAGAAAATTATTTTATGTTCATATTTATATTCTTATTTTATGCCTGATTCGATTTTGCTGATCATGAATTCTGGTGCTAATGAATCATAGGTCTTCCGATTATGGACGCGAAAATTATATGGACAATGGATGATTACTGAATATCTGATCTGACGACTGCATTATGACTTCTTTCATTAATATATCCGTGATCGGTTTCCTTTGACATATAGATTAATAATGAGTTGGAACGGTCAATGAGGCCCTAATGGGGATTTGAATTATATAGAGTGAAGTAATCCCAGATACATATCTGTGCGGTATGTGCCTTTTCGCATCAAGTTCTCCCGAAAGACATTTTGAGTTTTACTTTGTGTATTCACCGGACGATAAAATCGAAAATATACTATATCTTGACATACCTTAGCGATGATATAGGCGATATTATGTTTTCCGATGACATAGGTTGTTGATTCTCTGATTAAGCCTATAATGCCTTCAGAGGTAACGTATAAAGACTTTCATGTAAATTATACGTTAGGGCTTGTTGGTTGAACCCACAAAGTACTGTGATTGTGAATCGACGTTCTCCGACCATGGCTGTAATGACTCCGTTGTTCATTTTCAAATAATTGGGTGGTATTGAAGGTCTATCATTGTCGGTTTGTTCCATTAACGAAACCTTTAATGCCACAAGAGCCCAATTCGAGCTCCGGGGCAACTCCGTCCCGAATTTTTGAAATGCGAGAATGGAGTCTATGGCTGATGGCTAGACTATATTATGATCTTGATGCTGAAGCTGTCCCATGGTTGGAACAAGAACATTAATATTGTTAATCTATAGGTAATTATTTACTCCTGACAGATATTTCATGTCCATTCACCTGAAAATGGAGTCTCTGGATGGTCTTGACGGCTTTCCTCCTGCAGGAGACTAGCCTATTTTATGTATACTATGATTATATTTCCCAATTTGGTGCTAATGCTGTTATATGAATAAAGTCTTGGGATTAGGGACGCGGAAATTCTTTAATGGACGACGGCTGAATAACGAATGACAGCATAGATGTCTGTATATAACCAACGCACTGCCAGAAGAACACTCTGACCGTGATACAGAGGTGACCGGTGGTCAAATACACAGCCTAACCTTCATTTCCATTATCGCTCTGACCACATTGTGCAATGGTCAACGGGGAAACTGACCAAATAATGCATGTTGGGTCTGTACCATGAAATGCATGTTTTTTTCATAACAATTGATCACACTACCTTCACACTGCCAAACTTAAGTAAACACATTTATTTACAGTACAACTACAATTCACTCATGAATTAACAGAAAAGATGTTGTTCCGGAATCTATATATATCTGAAATGAAAATAATGCAAGCGAGACAACAATATTTTCTCATGTATCAAATCGTAACCATTATCTCACCAAATGCACAAAATATGGCTCAAGAAAACGAATTTTCAATTCGTTACGTGATAATCTGTGCTCAGCAGAACGTGATATTTCATTTTAATATAACGAATATCTTGAATCGGTCGAGTTGAATGGTTCCTAGCTGTCGACTAGTCATTTACGAATTGTATGTTATTCGACAATAGCTTGGGTTATGTTCCATACGATCACTACTTGCCTGAACATCACACATGAATAGACACTATCAGAACCTGATTCAGCTGCACTGAAATGTTTGAATGACTGTAAAGTTCACTTAACATTCGTGTAAGCAAACCATAATCATTGATGCTGATAGTCTGTCACCCAGAGTTAGATGACGTGAAGTTCCTATTTTTTGAGCAAATTATCTTCCAAAGCTTCCTTGAGATAGAAATAGCTCAGTCCGCGATGATTGTTACTGTCCAAAAATGACTTGTGGCATACTCATCCTCGCTAAGAACAGGAGTATCTGTATCCTAGAGACCTCTGCTAATCAAGGGAATGAACAGGTTTCATGGAAAACTCCACTGTAAACTGCAGCCAATCAGCAAAGCAGCCTGTGTATATTGATCAACAAGATCATCTGTTTTACACGACCATGACCTGTTATAATATGACAAGCATCCGTTTACATTGTGAGTGGGCGGAACGCGGTGTACTATGCAAGATAATCAAGGTGTTGCCTTTGGTTCAAAACGAAAGCTTGACGTTGTGAGGATGCTCAAACCAATGTGCTTAACCGTCAGATTACTTCACAAATCTTCTCCAGTTTTCCCCGTATTGCCAGACGCGCATGTAGTCCAGAAAATCTCTACCATTCTTTACCAAAAGGAAGCAGTCTTGTCTTGTTATTAGGATATCATTGTGCCAACGAGTCTTTTCAAACATGAGCAAATTCTCTGTTTCGTTGTTACAATAAGTATTAACTTTGATAAGTATCGACTGGAAACACTTAACTTCTTCATGGAAATCAGGACCCTCTTCAGCGATCAAACCCTCAAGCTTCTTTGAGAAATGACGATATAAAGCGTAGTCTGCCAGAGATATTTCCGAATGCCGTTTTCTGACGTCGTCACTGTAATTTCTCTTTAGATTTTTTTCATTCACATTTCTAACGGTGTATAAAATATCCTCTAGATGCCAGCCCAAGTAACGCCTCATCAAGATGAGCGAATGGTCGAAACTCTCAAGAATTAGGATTAATCGGAAATCCTTTTCAATCTGGGCAATCATATTTTCAATCACGGTTGAATTGTGGAAATCCGTCCGCTGAAGTCCCAAGTAGTTAGATGCTGGATTGTACAAAGGGTATCGTTTAAGTATTGCTCTATCGTAGCAGCTTGGCTGAAGGCAAGCTGTAACTTTGTCCGAACTGTTAATCTTATCTCCAAGAGCTTTGTTATAGTAAATTGTGGAAACAAAATGTGCGAAAGGCTCTCGTAAGATCCCCACGAACACTACGTCATCTGGGAGATAGGACATGAATGATTCTCTATTATAGAAACAAATGATTGCACAGAATATCGAATGATTTCCCTAGGGGTGGGGGCAATATATGCTTCATTTTTATACCACTGTGGTCATTTCCCAGCGAAACTGTCATGCTTGGAAGAATAAAAGTTAAATTTTGGCGTAGTCCGAATCGATAGAAAATGTTTTCCATCGTTGTACTCCCTGCTTTTGGTAGTTTTAAAAATGCTATGTGCCGGACAGGCTTGTACGTTGTTACACTGTTCGAAGAAAATATATCCGCCGTGCGAAAGTTTTCACTGTTTTTCGACTTCAACTGCTCAAATTTGAACCCCTTTCGTTCCCATAGAGGTAACGAAATGAACATCCAAGAAAGCAGGAAAACACAAACTACGCCAACAATACCAACAGGGAACCTACAAGAAAAGAACAAGTTTGAAAGTTCAATTTAATTAGATTGAGACCCTAATGGACCGAAACACAGAGGTATGGCGGTGGATGGCCGATGGTTGAGTCGAATGAGGTTACAAAATGCAACGATATTCGGGTGAAACATTGTAACTATTCGGGTTCACATCCATAGAGGTGTAGTGTACTGCCACCCAATAGGTTGACTCAATTCGATCTCCAGATTAAAATGAGCATACGGCAATAGTCCAAATATAAAGAGTCAGATGCGATATTCAGTATCCAAGCTGGGTCTGCAAACAATTTTTGAGTTAACAGTCGAAATATCTTGTATATCACACTGCCCGTACCCATGCAAACTTACATACAATAACACAAACTTCTCGCGATACATAAGCTGACACTTGCTGATTTTGTCAGTCATACGAAGCCATTGAACGACTTATTCCGAAGAGTTACAAAGGATTTCCTGGATAAGAGCTGCTATCGTCACGGTTGGAATTATCATTCAGAAAACATGATTCTTTAACAGAATATGGGGTATGCAAGTCCCATATCTGGCATTCAGTAAGCAGCTGTCGGCTCTGGGAGGCGTGAAGAATTTCTGCCTTCAGAATCGAATACCTATTCACATAGGTATATATAACATGAAAATAAAAGGAAACGTAGGCTAGTTCCCTACAAGACAGAAGTGATAAACTATTTTCGATGATGTCGGCAAGGTTCTTTTATCAAGGTTCAATGTTCTTTTATCACAGCGCCCTCAACGAGCAGATCAATTACATAAAGGGAGATCACTCCCAAGTGACAATGATTGTATTTGATTGGGAAGAATTAATTATGCCTGTTAAATCATGCAGATTTTGTGTGAGTCAAATGATACTTGCTTATGCCATGATCTACGGGAGCAAGGATGAATCACTGCGAGATTGTGTTGATTATAATGAAATGAATGAATGAACGATGCCAGATTTTCATATACATCTGCCGACGATCCATTGATCAGGGTTCAGATTGTTATTTTCTCCGGACTTCTTTAATTCTTGAAAATACTAGAAGCATTTTAAAGACATTTTATTTAGTACCTCTTCCTCAAACGGCTGTTTGGAATATGATTTCCTGAACATCTCTATCGTTCTCCACACGCCCATCATTCCTGGCAACCGCAGTTTCTTCGATCTGTATTAGCTATATGGTTGAGTTGCTGTTTGATTTTTAACAGCTTTTGTTTATTTTGCGAAATAAGGAATACCACATCCATGTATATGATAACAGCTTAACGATCTTAACGGTAGGGTGTGAGATATATGGGCGAATATATAGAGTCGCGAAATCCCATGTGACTACATGACTATATACAGTATACAGTAGTCTTCGTTACTATTGATAATGTCCGATAAGGATATAGCTGGAAATAGATGTGCAAACGATACGGGATTATTTAATTGATCTCTATCAGTACAGGACTGTATGTCCAGTACCCGATGCTTCTCGCTTTTGGTTTGTGTAAACAAGTATTCTTGCATACAGGTAGACTGGGAATGGAAGACAGGATTATCACAGAAGAATATTAATTAAATGAATATTGAAGCTGTTGAGTATTGACTGAATAACTTCCCTCGTCAGAACAATGACCGATTTACTAAGGATTTCTTTTTGAGTGGAATTAGACTTATTTTTGAGGATAATACATTTGAATTTGAGGAAGGCAATTACCGTCAAACGTTGAGTACAGCTATGGGCACAAAATTCGATCCAGCGTACGCAACGCTAGTTCTGGGCTTTCTTCAACATAAACTGCATGCAGAATTTGAACAAACCCATGGGGAAGAATTCGAACACCACTTCCCTTATATGCGGTGTAATTGAATAGTCAGTGAATGTACGGTATAGAAAGAAAGAACGGTTAGTTAATGGTTGTACTAAAGCCTTTAAGAATCGTCATATATTTCACCTGGTTTTCTTCTCTCCACTCAGGTTCTGTCAGGTCAATGTTACTCGGCCTAAATTTGATGATTACCGAACTGTATTTGTCATTTTCGTGCTCCCAGATGTGTATGAATCTTATTCTATTGAGACTGCATTTTAATTTTTTCTCCAAAAATAGTTCCATTTTTTGTTTCATTATTGATTTATCCCAACAAAGGATTGTATGGCCGATATATTTAATGTTCGTCTGAGAGGACTCTGCCTCCGGTTACATATTGGGTTTTTTTGTTACAGACTTGGAATCCATGAAGTCATGTTTCGCTATATCTACTACATCTATAGTTCATACGATTTCTATACTATATAGTAAATATCGGCCACTGAAATTATAATTAAGTCAAGAAAAGGATGGCACACGTCTGTCAAATGATGTTACTTTAGCTTGGAAATACTCGGAGTATCCTAATCTGGCATCCAGTCTAGATGAAAGTTTCATTCAAAACAACAAAACATGTGAATATTTGTCATCTTTTTGTTTCAGAATAACAATTATAAATGGCCTAGTTACAGAATAACAATTACAGATTAACCAATAAATAACTGGTTACTTTTTTTATCGTTTTCAACAAAATTCTAAATGACCATCAGAGGCATCAATTAACCCGTTAAACCTATCTGGACAAGGTTGTGCCACTTAATTCCACCGTAATATGTCGACGGTCAGGAACGTTAAAATAATAAAATAAACTTTCTCCCACTATAGGGCACACTATATACTGGTTAGCACTTTATGTAAAGATCATCATCATCGTCGTCATCATCATCAGGCAGCTCGATGCTGGTCCATTAACATCATATGAGTTACTTATTTGAACTGATATGTCATCACAGCTTGTCGACATGCACTCTGCACGACGTTTGCGTGTGGATTTTGTCATATGTTATATCCGTGATCGTGACATTTGAGACTGCGGATAATGCTTAATGTAATTCATATCAAAGTTAATATTTATTTCTCATCATGGTCGGCTTCTGGTATATTGAAATATTCTACAACTCCATCTAAGCTAACTAACTACTACTTCAACTGAGGTCTCGGTCCTTAAATTTGTCCACTGGGTCAGTGTGATGGCTCAATCATTAATATATATTGTAACGGCCATGGGTCAAGGTGAATGGTGTTTTTTCTCTTGAGAGAGGAATGTACATCATATATTGTTACATAGCTCTGGGGCAAAGCGATTAATATAATTTACCTGCCTTGCGTGGGTCAAGGTGATTGGTGGTTTTCCTGTTACGAGATAAATGTCCATCAGATATTGTTATACAGCTCCGGGTCAGAACATCTGCATGTGTGTGTTCATAGATTTACCAGAAACCAGTTAGGTGACTTGGATTGAAAATTGCTACAGACTGGAACAAAGCACATTTCTTACAGATACGCTCATTCGGATATACATTCACAATCTGGTATCCAGTGTTTATGAAAATTTCAATTTCAAAAATTGTGAAGATTTATCATCTTTTTTTTTAGACTAACGAATAAAAATGGCCCAGTGGCAGAATAAAAGAACTGATTGGGGGGTTTTTTCTATCGTTTTGTGAAAATTCAAAATGACCATCAGAGGCACCAGTTAATCCATTTCATCTATCTGGACATGGCTACGGCATTTCAGTCTACCGTAATATGTAAACTGACACGAAAGAAAAAAATAACTGAGACTTTCACACTATAGAGCAGGATATCAAGTTCATTTGCAGAATATTTGCATTATCTCAGGTTCACAGGATCGTGAGTAATTGTGAATTACTGCTGTCTGATTTTCGCCCGTTTATTCTTGCCTTGTACGGTGTACAACTGACTGTTCTCTAAGTAAAATAATGATTATCCAAAATACCCGACCGTGGTTGAGAGGAGAAGTGAAGAAAAAATCGGCGAAATCGGTCAAAAATAACTAGCGTCATTGGGACATCAAAAGCAACAACGTTGTTCTCCAATGCAGATTTCGAATAAGAATTCTGCATGACGTTTGTTTGTGGATTTTGTCATATGTTATATCCGTGATCTTGACATTTGAGTCTGCGGATAAGGCTTATTATAATTCACATCAAAGTTAATATATATTTCTGATCATCAGCCGTAACTTGAAAATTGAAATATACTACTCCTCCAACTAACCTACACAGCCAAATTTCAACATGTTGGTATCGTGTGGTGACTGAATGGTAACCGCAAGGAAGGGTCCGGGACGGTACACCTCAGTACAATACCAGTCAGTACTGACCAGTATCCACACAGTACCACTCAGTAACTGGTCAGTACTGATTGGATACTGGTCAGTACCTCACGGAACAGGACTGAACAGTACTGCATGGTTACTGAATAGTAACCAGCTGTTACCATGCAGTACTGTTCAGTTACCGCTTGGAACCAGGCTGTTGCTACAATGTAACTGACATGTACTGCTCAGCTCAGTTTTGACCTGTGATTACCACACAGGAACTGTTCAGTTACAGCTCAGTACCTACATGTATAGCGGGCCTTTTCATGCAGTACCGTTCAGTAGTGTACAGCTCGGTACATGTCTGTGAAAAATTTGCCTGTGTAACTACTATCACAACTGAAGTCTCGATCTGTAAATATGTCCACTGTGTCAATTTGACGGCATCAATATGTAGTGTAATAGCCTTGGGTCAAGTGTTGTTTTATCTTGGGAGTTGTCTCTCCCTAATATGTGTAATTCCTACAGAGGTCGCAATACAATTGAATTGAATTGTGTCAAAGTCGATTCGTGATTTTTCTTTAGAGAGATAATTGTATACCATATCCCCACAGCGGTTGATCAGAACAATTAATACAGTTTAACTACCTTGCATGAGTCGCGGCGATTGGTGGTTTTCCTCTTAAGAGAGTAAATATCCATCAGATCTTATACAGCTTTGGGTCAGAACATCATATATTTACCAGAAGACAGTCAGTTGGCTTAGATTGGACTTCGTTACAGAGTGGAATAAGTCACATATTTCGCAAATACGCTCATTCGGGTGTACATTTTAGAAGAGGTGCTCTCTGCTAGGGGTTATAGACTAATTTGCATAAAGATTTTGCAATCTGGCATCCACCACTGATGACAGTTTTCACTAAATAAATAACAGAAATTGCGAAGATTTGTCATTTATGGTTTTGGGGAAATTCAAAATACCATATAAGGCATCAATTAACCCGTTAAACATATCTTGACAAGGTTGAGGCATTTCATTCCACTGTAATGTGTGCCCCGAAAAATTATAACTGAAACTTTCTCACACTATAGGACATGATTTCAAGTTCATTTGTAGAATATTTGCATTATCCCAGGTGCAAAGAATGTGGGTAATTTCAAAGTCCACAGAAATTTAAGATGCTGCTGATTTTCTTCCGTTTATTCGAATTCTTCTTGCCTTGTACCGTGTATAACTGATTTGTTCTGAGTAAAATCATGATTATTCATAATACCCGACAGTGGTTGAGAGGAAAACTAGAGAAAATACATTCGAATGTAGGTAAAATTGGTCTAAAATACCTGACGTCATCGAGACATCAAAACAGCAATTCTGTTCTCGAATGAGAGTTCTGCACGATGTTTGTGTTTGGATTTTGTTAGATCATACAGATAATGCCTAATGTAATTCACATCAAAATGAATATTTATTTCTGAACATAGCCTACCCGTAAAATGTGTTGCTCATGTCCCTTAACGTTTCCAATCTTGGTAACACACAATCATGAAGTGGGATGGGAGAATTCAGGAAAACAGGTGTGACATGGCCACATTTTAGCCAAAACCTTCGATTCTGGCATACTTGCATGTGGAATTCATTTAAGAGCTTTTATTCATTGATAGCTAAATATCTGTATCCTGAAGTAGCGTTTTATTATAGTTAATGTCTACATTTCCAAACAAAGTTATACAGCTGGTTCCACAAGGATCAATAACAAGCTGTAGGCCTCACAAAACATTGTTGCAGAAACTTATAAAACAGGGCTATTCCACCAAGCGCCTCCACTCAAAGTTTCTCAAATTTGGCGATACATATCGCATGCTGATAGCAAAATACGAACGTAGCGTGCAAGATCTATGGCGCTACGTTTCGTAACTTGTGTCTAATTCCGCTTAACCCGGGGCTAGGGGCCGTATGAACCCATGTACTTCAAGATCCTCATGGTACTCATATGAACAGTCACAATCAAAGCGTGACTGAGGTACATCATTTTTAGATGACGACTCTATAACGAATATTACGGATTAAGAATACTGATCAGCGATACGGATTTGATATTTTGGAACATCATGATGTCTTGCCGGCATCATTGAAAACTGTTGACCGCTTCTCTCTTGCAGGAAACAAGCCTATGTTTATGTATACTTTGTCTTTTTGAATTTGGTGCTAATACTGTTATATGGAAATGGAATAGGTCTTTGGATTATGGACGCGGATATTCTCTAATGGACGACGGCTGGATTATGAATGACGGACTAGACGCTTGTAATTCACAACATTTCCACAAGAAGCAGTACAACAAATCTGTTTTGGAGAACTAGTTCTGTACTTCATGAAACAATTTGGATTGACCAGAAAATGCTCAGAAACCCAGAGAATAATTATTGGGAGTGAAATAAGTTCATTGTGCGTATTTTAATATAGGATTTGCACAGAAGTAGAAGAAAAGGGTAACTAAATTTTCCGTGTATACACCCTTGAAAGCCATTCTTGAATTTTACTCTGAAGTTTGTGCGGCCATGCAAGTAGACTCAAAATAGACCCAATAGTATAAGATATGAGGTGATCAGTTTCAGTCCTTTCGAAACTACACAAAATTCGGACAAAAATGTGGGTAAGGATGTGCTCTTGACCCCATTCCCCAGCCCAGACAGGCTCATTTCAGGTAAAGGCGCACCCTCCCCAAGTGTCACAAGTGATACTTTTTGGACATTGTTAATCGATGACCATCATCTTCGTTGTGAGTAAATCCACTTTATTCGTAAGCTGCTAAAATGAGTGGCTTATCGTACACAATATCTTGTCAAGAAGTTAATTTGGCTCCATGAACCTCCCTCTTTGGGCAAAAACGGTCGTGTTGATCACCGGATTGAGGGCATCCCCTCTGATATTACTCCGCATGCTTCAGATACTGGATGTACCAAATTTGGTGCTTTATTCCATCCGGTCACGATTTGGCCTTCAGCCTGTTATAGGTTAAGACTCGTGAATATCGAATATACATCACCTTCAATCGACATGTACCGTAGTGAAGTAACGTTATAGTCTACACATCTGGCTGAGGGGATATCATGAAGATTGTTTACACCTACACAATTAATTATGCGATGTTGTTGTATTTGCTTCTGGCACTAAAACACGCAAACAGAACATTATTCCTGGCTGATGTCTAGTCACGTTTTGGTTGTCTGCCGTTCACTTTCTCATTGTGGTGTGTGTTTCTGAGTGGTGGAGACGAGACTGACAAAGAGAGAACATTTGACATATGAAATGGAATACACGCATGGAATATGATTTGTCCCGCTGCGATTCCTTGATGACCCCTCGTTCATTGAACTAAGGAAAGGACACACTTTTCCGGACATCATAACTCCCATTTATACACATTTTATCGAACCAATATTGCAATCGGTGCAAATTTGCTGATTTTCCAAAAGCTCAGGTAGAATACTGAGTATTCACTGATACAAGTACAGATATGTATGGAAGAAATAACCATAAATGTTATACCAAAATGTCAAAAATTAAAGGTGGTCTAAGATCTGCCTGAAGCGAAGCTATAAGCTACAATAGGTACACTTGTACAGCAAACATGTATGTTAATACCTATATATAGGTTTCAGCTGGGGAAAATCTAAACGTTTTCCCTGTAAAGTTTTCTGTGTGGTTTTACCATCTTAT